>QLTV01004388.1:443275-454657 GCA_003457575.1 Thermophis baileyi
CCTACCCGGATGCCGCCATTTGGGGTCTTTTACCCGCTGCAAATGCACAGAAGGCTTTGCGCATGTGCAGAGGGTAAAAGAACCCAAATGGCGGCGGCGGGGTGGCGTGTGGGCGGGGGGGGTGCAATGCTCCCGGTTCGCTCGTACCTGTCGGTCGCTGTAGAGCCGGTCGCCAAGGTAGCGTGAGGCGCCGCCCACCTACCCGGATGCCGCCATTTGGGTTCTTTTACCCTCTGCAAATGCACAGAACGCTTTGCGCATGTGCAGAGGGTAAAAGAACCCAAATGGCGGCGTCCGGGTGGCGTCTGGGCGGGTGGGCGGTGCCTCACGCTACCTTGGCGACCGGCTCTACGGCGACCGACAGGTAAGAGCGAACCGGGAGCATTTCACCCCTGAAACCGTGTTATGATAAACATGGCTAGATTGTGTGGCAGTTGAAACACAACTCAGGCTGGGGAAAGCTATGCAAATATATAATGAAGCCGTAACTGAATCATTGCCCAGATGTGTTTGGTGTGGCCGAGAAAAACAAAAGAAAGCCCCACTAGAAACAGGTGATTACAACAGCAATTAGAAATCCCTTTAAAAGATTTGCTTGTTTTTACAAACACTGCAAATGCTGACCTTACATTTTCACTGTAGTAACAATTAGGCCTTGCCCAACATTACAGTATCCTTCAAATGAGAATGCAGTCGATAACATCATAAGATAAAATAGTCAAAACAGTTACAGTATAGCGTATTACTCATCGATTAAAGTTACCAAAACATTCTCGCTCCAAATATTTAGAGTATCCTTTCCAACACATTGCCACATCAATGACCGTCATTCTAATCCGAAATTCCTGCTGCTTAGTGACCTCCTAACAGATTTGTATGTGCCACACACCTTCGGTTCAGTTCTTCTTCAGTTCAGAACTGAAGAAGCTTCTTGGATGAGAAGCGAAACGTCTTCAAGAAAAAAAAACCAAAGAAAGTCCAGTTGCCTCTTGAAAAAGCAACTTTGGGATATTTGAAGAGAGTTTGATTCTATCTACTGAAAACAGCTTGCAATTGAGCAGAACTTGATGACGGTGGAGAACACAAGCCATCACTTTTCCCCCTGCAACTGCCATGCTGAGGCCTTTTCACAGCTTAGATCTATCTTATGTTAGCCACGTTTTAATCTCCTATACTAGGGGCGTCAAACTCGATTTCAGGGTAGCATCAGGGTTGTGTTTGACCTTGGGGGGCTGGGGTGGGCGTGGCCGGGGTGGGCGTGGCCAGCTTGACGTCACTCGTGTTGGGGATGCCTGTGGTGGCCCGAGCGCTCTGCCAGCGAAAACAGGCTCCCGAGCTCCGTTTTCGGCTGCAATAGCCTCCTGCAACCCTCTGCCAGTGAAAACGGAGCTCGGGAGGGCCGCACACAGCCCTCCCGAGCTCCATTTTTGCTGGCAGAGACACCACGGGCCGGTCCTTCGCTGTTTCCAGGGCGGCCCCGCGGGCCAGATCTAAGCACCCCACGGCAGGGGTGGGTTCTGGATCCTTTTGCTGCCGGTTCGCTCAGGGTCGTGCCACGCGCGCGCACGCACAGCAATCAAAAAATAAGCTTCTGCGCATGCGCAGAAGCAAAATCCAAGATGGCGGCACCCACGGAGACACCGACGGAACCTAAAGAACTGGTTAGAACCGGTAGGAACCCACCTCTGCCCCACGGGCCAGATCCGGGCCCCGGGCCTTGAGTTTGACACCCCTGTCCTATACCAAATACAGTTCAACACAGCAAAAATATGGGAGCCTTCAGATCACTAAAATTATTATTGAAGTGCGGGTAAGCCCCACTACTTCCTTTTCTAATGCAATTAATCTTTATTTGCCCATTTCTGTCTTTTTTGGCTGTTTTGCTGAGGGGTTTCTTAACCATGCAGCATTTCTATGACAGTGGGAAAAGGAGAAATGATAGATATTGGATGCAGGTTTTCAATTTCTATTTCTTCTATTTCTCAAAAGCTGCTAAAGCAATGAAAGTGAATGAAAAATAGGGAAAAAATGTCAAATGTACCATAAAAGCACTTTAGGTAAGGTATGAGCTAGAGTGAAAAACAACTTAAGTTAAACGGGAAGAACAGATTGGTAGGAAAATAAACTCTGTAATACAGGTAATCCTCGACTTATGACACATCACTTAGAGACCGTTCAAAGTTACAACAGCATTTTAAAAAAGTGACTTATGTCCATTTTTCACACCTACGGCCATTGCAGCATCCCCATGGTCACATGATCCAAATTCAGACGCTTTGCAACTGACTCCTATTTATGACGGTTGCAGTGTCCCTGGGTCATGTCATCCCCTTTTGCGACTTCTGACAAGCAAAGTCAATGGAGAAACCAGATTCGCTTAACAACCCTGTGACTAACTTAAGAACTGCATTGATTCACTTAACAACCGTGGCAAGAAAAGTCGTAAAATGGGGCAAAATTCACTTAACAACTGCCTTGTGAGGATTGTATTTGCACAATCCTGGAAAAATGAAGAAACACCACGAGATGAAGAAATAATTAAAAAGATATTAAAGTGTGCAGAAATGGACAGATTGACATTAAGAATTAAACAGAAAGAAGATACGGAATATTATCAAACATGGAATCTATTTTATCAATGGTTGGAAAAAAAGGGGTGGAGATTAAGAATGTAATATGTATTGTTAAGCAAATTAAATATCCAGACAACATGATGTTCATTAAGCATTAATAAATGTAACTAATTTTTCTTTAAACTGTCTCGCTTAGCAACAGAAATTTTGGGGTCAATTGTGGTTGTAAGTCAAGGACTACCTGGACTCTAGAATTTATTTACATGAATAAATCATGAATGTGGCTGGATACAACTCTTTTTGTTCCTACTGGAAACTATCTTGGCTCTCTCCCAGTGTGCCCACTACAACGTCCATACAGTTGCAATTTAACAAAGCTGGAAGGCAGGTTGGAGAAGACCATGGTAATGCACCCCGAAAGGTTTTTTCCACCTAAGACCAGATAGAAGGAAATTGTGAAGTATGAATTCTGACACCGTCATCACCCAAGTGTGAATAAATGGTCTTGGAGACTTTCCCGGGCCAGGAAAAAGAGGCTACTTGTTAACCGTAAAATAATTGCTTATTTAAGTAGGAAGCAAATTGATGGAATATCATGCAGTGAGTGATTGAACAGGCTGGCCTAGAGAACTTGGCTTTTCTCATGCCCCAAGCAGAACACAAACAAGATGTTAAAGGAAGGAAGCAGCTTATTCTGGGTCCAGCTTAAAAATAAAATCTTTCTCGCTGAAGATAAAAGAAAAAGAAGACACAGAATTTTTTCGAACTTGGGACCTGTTTTATCGATGGTTGGATAAAAGGGGTAGAAATTAGGAACTTAAGAAGTATTACTATGTAAACGAACTGACCCAGACAGTACGGTGTTCATTAAGCACATATTGTACGTAAAGAGAAAACAAATAAAAAATATATTAAAAAATAAAATCTTTCTACTAGCCTCAATATCACAGGAGATGGCCACACCTAGACAACCTTGACCAATCTCAGAAAAACTAAACCGTCTTGGACAGGAGACTACCAATAAGTCTTAGGAGTGGGAAGGTGAAAAGATACCTCACAAGGCAGCTACCATAAATCACATCCATTTCTTTACATAGCGGTTATAAATATGTTACGAAGAACCAGGCTGGTCTAGTGGTTAGGCACCTGGCTAAAAACCAGGAGCCGTTCTTCATATGTTTTAGTCTCCAGGCCTTTGATCATCTTAGTTGCTCTTCTCTGAACTTTTTTCAAAGTCTGGCCATAAGTCACTTTTTTCAGTGCCTTTGTGACTTCGGTCACTAAATGAATGGTTGTAAAGCCAAGGACTACCTGTATATGAACTGTCAGCCAACAGAAGAAGCTGATATAATGAAGTGGGAACTTCTCCTTCGGTGAATGTCCTCAATCAAAGACTGGATTGTCATTTGCCAGAAATTGCTACAGCAAATCCTGCACCAAGAAAGAGGTTGGCTTACATGTCTGATAAGGTCCCTTTGTTGTTGTTGTTAGTCGCGAAGTTGTGTCCGACCCATCGCAACCCCATAGACAACGTTCCTCCAGGCCTTCCTCTTCTCTACCATCCCCCGGAGTCCATTTAAGCTCATGCCGACTGCTTCAGTGACTCCATCCAGCCACCTCATTCTCTGCCGTCCCCTTCTTCTTTTGCCCTCAATCTTTCCCAGCATTAGGCTCTTCTCCAGTGAGTCCTTCCTTCTCATTTGGTGGCCAAAGTATTTGAGTTTCATCTTCAGGATCTGGCCTTCTAAAGAGGTCCCTTACAACTCTTTGATTTTCTGCTTCTATGAATCAGGAAAGATTTTTCCAGCAGGAACTTGATATGGTCATTATCTTCAACTGCTACTACCAAACAGCATCCATCCAGGTCAAAAAAACCCACTCAAAAAAAAAAAAACCCACACTGGAAAGCTGCGCTGGTTGGATCAGAGCAGCGTTGTTAGGCAAACAACTATGACAATACTAAATCGGTCTGAGGCCACCCCAGATGAGAATTGTGTTTCAACCTGCCTCCAACTATCTATTACTTGATCCAGCAACAATTAGCTTAAAAGTTACCTAATCTTTGAGTAGCAAAAACATGGGGGCATATTCAATCAACATGCTGGGGAAATTATCACCATCCCTATCTGAAAACACAACAAAGCTCCATAAAATACAGCATGCTAATCATGCTTTCAAGCTGGCTTTGCTTACACGTAAGTTTTAATCCATGATTATTATTTTTAACTTTACTTGAGTGAACAAGCCACAAAGGAGTTATTCACACATCATGCTAAGGCATGATCATGGTTGGGTTTGTATGTCACCCAAAGCCCAAAAAACAAATAGATCTTTGTTTTAGTTGATACTTGAATCATGATGTTTTGTGGATCGGCCTTTAAAGGGTTGGCATCCACTCCATGCCTGATGTCATCAGACTTGCCTAGTCTAGAGTACAACATAGTATTAGCTACGTAGTCTGCATCTCCGTATTTTTTAGTGTCTCACAAACAATAAGAGAGAGCCAGTTTGGTGTGGCAGCTAAGGTGCTGGCCTAGAAACCAGGAGGCATGACCCATCGTAGGCATGAAAGACGCCTGGGTGACTTTGGGCCAATCACCAGGAGACTGTGAGTTCTAGTCCCGCCTTAGGCATGACAGCTGCCTGGGTGACTTTGGGCCAATCACCAGGAGACTGTGAGTTCTAGTCCCGCCTTAGGCATGACAGCTGCCTGGGTGACTTTGGGCCAATCACCAGGAGACTGTGAGTTCTAGTCCTGCCTTAGGTATGAAAGCCACCTGAATGACTTTGGGTCAATCACCAGGAGACTGTGAGTTCTAGTCCCACTCAGGCATGAAAGCCGCCTGGGTGCAATCACTTTATCTCAGCCCTAGGAAATAGGCAATGCCCCAATTACCAGGAGACTATGAGTTCTAGTCCCGCCTTAGGCATGAAAGCTGCCTGAGTGACTTTGGGCCAATCACCAGGAGACTGTGAGTTCTAGTCCTGATTTACACATGAAAGCTGGCTGGGTGACTAGGAGGAGGAGGAGGGGGGAGGAGGAGGAGTCCACAGAATCACTCTCTTTGTAAGTCTGTTTCTCATGATGACTGCTTGCTCTAAGAGTACTAAATCCAGGATAGCAGAAAATATTGAATTATCTGGCTGGTTTTTCCACAAAATAGGCAAGTCAAAACTGGCCATCTTTCTGGGGTTCAAACCACATGCTCGGTCACAAAGCAGCTGATTATATTTTAGCCTAGTCCTGCAATGTCAGCCAATCTGCATTTCTACTACTTAGAAGGTACACTTGGCATTCATTTGTCGGAACAATTAATTGCCCGCTAGAGTTTGCAAACTTTCTCAACAGTTCCCAGGATTTCTGGAGAGAGGTTGTTTAATCCACTTTTCCCAAAGAGGTCAGCTTGTTTAATCCCAGCATTCGTCTCTTATCTATCAAAGTCTCTTTGGCTTACAAGATTTGGGTCTGTAAGATCTGGGCCTTGTTTTTTAAACTCCGGCTACACAATGCAGCAAATTCTTTTGACTTTCCCTCAGCAGTTTCACGTGAATGAGTAGCGTAGAATAGTATTAGATGATTCGGGTGGCTTAGATAATTATAGCCACACACGGTAGTGGCCTGGGATGGGATTAGAGAAAATGTTATTCTGTTAAAAGACCATAAAGAGGTCGTTTCAAGTGCCTCCCACCCTATTTTTATTCAACTTTAGATGTTTTTCACATGTACCACACAAGACCACAACATGTTCCTTTGTAATGGTATATTTTTAATAGCACATTCCAGAAGTGGGATTCAGCCGGTTCGGACCGGTTCGGGCAAACCAGTAGTAGAGACCTGCGGATAGGCCCGCCCACCCGCCCGGGCGCAATCCCGTCTATATCGCTGTGTTTCTGATGCCACACACATGCACGGATGGCGCGCATGAGCGAATTGCCGTGTTTTGTGACGCCGCACGCATGTGTGGGTGGTGCGCGCACAAGCGAAGCCAGTGTGTGCGCGTGCACGCTCACATTTCCGGTGCTGGGCGAACCGGTTGTTACAGTATGCGAAGCCCACCTCTGCACATTACCAATCATAAACCTGCTCCAAGATTGGCCTGTGTAGTCATGAACACAGATAAACAATTTGTTTATCTGTCTAGCTCAACTCTCCCCATAGAGCGTGCTCCATGAACACTGAGACATCATTTCCCATAATCCTTGGTCGCAAGCCGAGGACTTCCTGCATGTATAAAAACAGCAGGGAGTTGATAATTTGCAGCCAAATTCCAGGAGGTGAATCAAGATTTCCCTATTCTCCCATCAACCTTATTCAAAATCCATCTGAGGTACACGAATTATTATTTTTTTCAAAATTGAAATACAGATGGTCCTCGACTTACGACTGCAATCGAGCTCAAAATTTCTGTTGGTAAGTGAGAAAGTTGTTTAAGTGAATTTGGCTTCACTTTACGACCTTTCTTGCCACAGTTCTTAAGTGAATCACTGCAGTTGTTAAGTTAGTACAGTAACACGGTTGTTAAGTGAATCCGGCTTCCCCATTGGCTTTGCCTGTCAGATGGTCGCAAAAGGGGATCACGTGACCCCGGGATATTGCAACCGTCGTAAGTATGAGCCAGTTGCCAATTGCCCAAATTTTGATCACACGACCATGGGGATGCTGCAACTGTCATAAGTGTGAAAAATGGTCATAAATCCTTTTTTTCAGTGCCGTTGTAACTTCCAACAGTCACTAAATGAATTGTTGTAAGTCGAGGCTTACCTGTATCCTATTTTAACTGCAGAAGCACGATAAAAAGTGTTTTGGATTCAAAACAGGGCTTAGACTTAGACTAACTTTTTTGTCACTTTGAATGTACGCTAATCGGCATACATTAAAATGAAATTTCGTTGCATACAGCTCTCCAAAGGTCACCACCTCCAATTTTCACTACCCTGCTGGTGACCTTCTACCGCTGCACCATAGAGAGTATTTTAACTTACTGCACCTGTGTATGGTTTGACAATTGCACAGTGGCAGATAGGACAGCTCTCCAGTACACTGAAGGTGGCATTTAATTTCGTTGTCCGAGGTGCAATGACAATAAAGTAAACTAAAAATAAAGATGATAAAATAAGTAAATAAATACAGAATTATGCATATACCCACGTATATTATATGACACGGAGAAACAACACAGTCTAGTTCGGATGTATACATGTACATGGCGAGAAAAACGAATCTTGCGAGTTTATCAGGGCACTTCAGTATCTAAGCAGTTTTCATTTGGAATATTTTACACACCTCTAGAAAACGGTGCTTACCCCCCCCCCCATTTGGCAGCTATAAAAAGAACACAGAGGCCTGGTGGTATTTCACTTGAACAAAACAAGGATTATTGGAAACCTATAAGCAGTAAACGTGTATCCACACAGAGTTAATCATTCACTTGGGACATTATTTCCCACACCTTTGCTATCAGTGTACCTAAGAACAGATGTAGTTCAAAAGATCTGGGGATATTAAGATTATCCAGAGATGAGAGATACAGAGATGAGCAGAAGAACATAGATCAACATCTACTAGTTGGCTCCGTGGTTTACACGTAGACCGCAAGGGTCTTTCTCTCACCCAACTGTTTTCACAATAACATCAATGAAATTATCTACCTCCAGCTAAATTAGGCTGAAAGAAAACTCTCTACATCCCCAGCAGAGTGTGAAAGTACAGAAAGCTTAGGTTAGATACAGGTAGTCCATCATAATTGAGCGGGGAATTATTGTTGTAAGTAGTTGCAATTTAAGTCCAGGCATCAAGTAACTGGATTTGAAGTTACAACTACTTTTTACTCGTTCGGAGAATGTGGCAGTCGTTAAGCGAATAGGTCAGTGGTTCTCAACCTTCCTAATGCCGCGACCCCCTCCCCGATGCCGCGACCCCCCCCCTGCGCGTGCACGTTGCCAGTCACCAAGATGGCGGGCTAGCGCGCGCTTAGGCGACCCCTGTGAAAGGGTCGTTCGACCCCCAAAGGGGTCGCGACCCACAGGTTGAGAACCACTGGAATAGGTAAAGCGAATACTCGTTCAGGGAATGTGGCAGTCGGGTTATAAGTAGCTCTGGGGAGGTCCATCATAACTTTGAATGTTCATTAAGCACCTGGTCGTAAGTTGAGGACTACCTATATTGAAAAGATCTCCTAAACCCGAAATAACCAAATCTCCATGCTATGCCAGCTGGGAATTCTAAGAGTTGAAGTCCACTTATCTTAAAATTGTCAAGGTTGAGAAACACTGCTCTAATCTAGACTGTGCATCTGGCTCTCTGCATGTGGCTCTAACGAGACCCTAATGAAAAGCATACGAGTACTAACAAATCTCCAATCTGCTGACCTCTGCAATAAGGAATCCAATTGTGTGTGTGTGTGTGTGTGTGTGTGTGTGTGTGTGTGTGTGTGTGTGTGTGCGCGCGCGCGTGCGTCACTGCTTTCTTCACCTTATATAAATCTGGTAAATTCAGCCACACATAGATGACCCCAGAGGTGGTATTCTGCCGGTTCGGACCGGTTCGGGCGAACCGGTAGTGGCGACTGTGGGTGCCGCCCACCCACCCACCTGCCCAGACATAATGTCGTCCCATTTATCCACGTTTTTGAGGCTCTGCGCATGCGCGGAAGGCCATGCACATGCACAGAGGCGGCACGTGCGAGCGAAGCATGCACGCGCACACACACTCAGCATGCATGGAAGGCACGCACGCGAGTAAAGTGCATGCGCAGGAGGCTGGGCGCATGTGCGGTCACATTTGCGAACCAGTAGGGAAGGTAAGTGAATACCACCCCTGGATGACCCATAATCTATAGAAAGATTGAGCATTCAGTCTGCCTCATAAGATATATTTTCAAGCAAAGAGAGGAGATATGAAGCATCTCATTTCAAAACGCTAACTCATTTTTTGCAGGCTCAAATAATTATTCCATTTGTTTATCATGTGTGTATCTGCATAACCAGTTCGCTTGGGGGGGGGAGGAAATCTATCCATATGTATTCTCTAGAACTCTGCAGCAGAATGGGGAGGGATTTGGTATTTTTAGTTATTTAGTAAATCGTGACTAGGTTAGCATAATTTCATTCTGGGCAACATTGGTATTAAATAGCCAGTCACTTTCTCCCATGGCGTCTAGTGAACTACAATGCAAATAGTGTAAAACCTGACTCATAATAGTCATGTGGACATTAAATTCATTAAAAGGCATGCAATGCGTTATTTTAAAACAACTGCCAAGGAAAAGCAGGAAATATAATGAGAGTAAGAAGAACATATCTAAGTACTCTCAGTGTTCATAGTGGGGAAAAGGGAGATTAGCTATTTTAAAAAAAATTGAATAAATCAAATATGGGTCTGTCCCAATTACTGGAATGTAAATAGATCCCCAATTAGCATTGTTTGTTAAAAACACAAGATCAGCCTTCATTAACAAAGAGAACTCCCACGTCCACAGGTCATTCTAGGCAAAGTCAATTTTAATAAGCATTAGGAAAAGAGCTAGCAAATCCAGTTGCCAGGTGTGACAAAAATAGCACGCTTCCTGACAAGGCCTGGGAGGAAGCGGGGAAGAGGGGGGGGGGAAATGGTGGTTTGCAAGAATTCCCATGTCCCCGTTTGTTGAATACTCAAGTAAAAGAGTGAAGCCAAAGAATGTAGGCTTCACTCAGGTCCGCCGTCTAGGCGGGAAAAATAGTTTATTCCGATTGGCTAAGCCGCCTGACAGCTCCCTATAAAAGGGCAAGCTGTCAGACAGACAGTCGCTGGGTTACTGCTTGTTGCAATAAAGAGTTTGAAGTCGAAGATCTGTCTCTGTCTCTTCAATCGCCCACAATGTAACACCTTTTGAGAGCCAGTTTGCAACAGGCTAGAAAGTAGTTGACTGTGTGGTGTAGTCCCAAGTTAACCATGAATGCCAGCTGGGTGACTTTGGGCCAATCCCTAGGAGACTGTGAGTTCTAGTCCCGCCTTAGCCATGAAAACCTATCAATCACTCTCTCTCTCTCTTAGCCCAACTCACCTCACAGGGTTGTTGTTGTGGGGAAAATAGGAAGAGGAAGGTGTGTTGGATATCTTCACCGCCTTGGGTTATTTGTAAAAAAAAAATAACAAATTTTTTTTTTGTTACAAATAAATAAATAAGTTCAAGTTTCAAAGAACTCAAAGCATGGTCAAAAAATATTGAGATAGGGAGAGGACAAAAATGGATGTAGAATAGAACTCCTCTGCTCGCAATAAAATTCCTTATTCCAGTAGACTTGAAATTTTAGGCCTGGATAACCTTGAACTACGCCGTCTACGTTCCGACCTAAGCTTAGTACACAAGATCATCTACCTTAACGTCCTACCTGTTAACGACTACATTAATTTCAACTGCAATAACACTAGGGCTATCAATAGATTCAAACTAAATGTAATCCGCTCTAATCCTGATTGCAGAAAATACGACTTCTGCAATAGAGTAGTAAATGTCTGGAACACTTTACCTGATCCTGTTGTTAGTTTCTCTAACCCCCATGCCTTTTACCTTAAACTGTCTACCGTGGACCTTACACGTTTCTTAAGAGGTCCCTAAGGGGGCGTGCATAAGCGCACCAGAGTGCCTAACATCCCTGTCCTACTATACCCATTTGTATGTACTCATTTTATGTGTTTATGACTATGTTTTGCTTCTTTATATCCATTTATTTGTGCCATTTTTTCATGTGTCCTGTTTCCTTGCACTTTTTGACAAACAAACAAACAAACAAACAAACAAACACACAAACACACAAATAAATAAATATA
>QLTV01004388.1:454700-473819 GCA_003457575.1 Thermophis baileyi
TTTTTTTATTACCAAGGAAATGATCAGTTGAATTCTAGCATCCTGCAAAAAAACAACAACCTATGAATATAGACTGGATGAATAAATCAATTAGAATGAAAGAATGAAAGAATGAATGAATGAATGAATGAATGAATGAATGAATGAATGAATGAATGTGCAAGCGGAGGATATGAAGTGGGCAAGATGGAACAGAAGGAAGAATTGTTTAAGAGAGCTCGTGAGCTCATCGAAGCCCGGCACTCCACAAGCAATTCCATCAACAGACACATTGACCTACAACCCATCTACGAACCCCTCAGAATCCAAATCCAACCAGGGACAGCACTGACCCTCCACCAACCCACGCAACTGCCCCCCCCAGTTCAGCTCCCAATGACTCTCACCTGATGTAACCTCCTTATCACAAGACCCATCCCAAGACCTCTCACAAGACACACTGATAACTCACACCTGACCGACCACAAGACCCTCACTTGACACACCCACACCTGAAGCCCTCATACACAGAAGAACACTAACGTCCCCTAAACTGCGCTGATGATGTTGCCTAGCCTGGTAACGAAACGTTCGGAAACCAACCCCCAAGCTCAGAGAATGAACCTTCCCCCGCTTTTCAGGTATAGTATTAGAAAACTTAGAAAAAGTCTGAAAACAAAGCATTCAATCTTTAAAGAAAGAAAATGTTAACTACAAGCTTAAGAACCTTTTTTTTAAAAAAAAAATGAAATAAACAGCAAAGAGCTAATTAAGACTTTGATTTTAGAAAGCGTTAAACGGATTAAGGGTCCAGATAAATCTGAAATAAGACTTTAGAATTAACTATAAGAAAAGCTTCCCATGGGAAAGTCGATTTGTTTTCACCATAAAAACGATAAACAACTTCAAAATTGGATACTAGAGGGAACGGAAGATTTTAATTGAAGGAGAAGAATGTATAAACATGATTATCAGCAAGAGAATGACACAAAATATTAAAATATTAGAAATACTAAAGGGCACTTTTGAAAAATGGAATCAGAAGTTAATATCAACAATGTCAAGATGTTTGCTACTATGAAAAGGCTGTGTCCAAAAAGATATCCGGAATAAATGGCAGAAGAGGAACAGGTTTTATCTGACAAGACAGAGATAGCATTGGAAATGGGTCTAAAAATGTCAGGCTACAAGAATGAAATGGAAAAAGATGTTTCATTGGACACACAAAAGAAATCAGTTGATGCTTTTAAAAATCAAAGCAGAATTACAAATAATAAACCAACAGAATCACCTGGATAATTCTTCTATTTTGGATTTACAAAAGAGGTCGGTTAAAGCTTGCATAAATCTTGTTAAAAGGGTTAAAAAAAGAAATGAAAAGAAATCAAATTATATGACATTACTTGAATGGACTAGATATGAAGTTTGTTATAAGTAAGTCAAAGGGATATAAAGTTGGTTTATTTGATCAAGTTTAAAATTGATGCATTGTTATTTCTGGCACCCTTAGTGGACTTTTGCTGACACTAGGACTAGTAACAGTAGTAAATGTATGATGTACAAAATCAGAAAAAAGAAGTGGAATATAAAATTAATGAATCAAAAAGTCAAAAAGGCAAGTCAATACAAAAAGCTTTCCGTCGTTGGAGAAGGCTCTGAAAGGCAGGGAAAGGTGGAAGGTAAAAGAAGAAGAGGATGACCAGAAGCAAAGTAGATAGACACAGTTACTGCAGCAATGGATGAACCACTGGAACCAGATCGTGATGGAGAGAATCTATGCGAGTGAAGACCAATTTGATGGCATGTAATCAATCAGATTTAACAGATTAACAGAGTTGGAAGGGACCTTGGTCTTCTAGTCCAACCCCCCATCCAGGCAGGAGACCGAGACCCTATAACATTTCTGACAGATGGCAGTTCAGTCTCTTCTTCAAAGCTTCCAGTGATGAAGCTCCCACAACTTCTGAAGGCAACTTCTGTTCCATTGGTTGATTGTTCTGTCAGAAAATTCCTCCTTATTTCCAGGTTGAATCTCTCCTTGATTAGTTTCCACCCATTGCTTCTTGTCCTGCCCTCAGGTGCTTTGGAGAATAGCTTGACTCCCTCTTCTTTGTGGCAACCCCTGAGATATTGGAACACTGCTTATCATGTCTCCCCTGGTCCTTCTCTTCCCTAGAGTAGCCATGCCCAGTTCCTGCAACCGTTCTTCGTATGTTTTAGCCTCCAGCCCCCTAATCATCTTGGTTGCTCTTCTCTGCACTCTTTCCAGAGTCTTTTTTATCACCACTCAGTTTCTCTATTGGATTATGAGTTCCCAAAAAATAAAAAGCCATTTCACTCTGAAGCGCACAGGTCCTCAGGCCTGCCAGGAGAGCTATCATAAATGTAGAGGTAATCCTCAACTTACAACCATTCATTTAATGACTGTTCGAAGTTATAACGGCACTAGAAAAACTGACTTACACTTACTAGCACTTACAACTGTTGCAGCATTCCGACAGTCATATGATCAAAATTCAGATGATTAACAACCATGTATTTATGGAGATTCTCAGTCATCCGGGTCACGGTGGTCTTAAAGGTGCCTTTTCAAGTGGCAACTGGACTTCGTTTTTTCTTTGAAGACGTTTTCCTTCTCATCCAAGAAGCTTCTTCCGCCCTCTTTGAAGAAGGACATCTTCAAAGTTTAACAAGAAAGTCCAGTTGCCTCTTGAAAAGGCACCTTTGGGAGTACAACTGTGACTTCAATTCTTTATTCTGATGATCCATCACAGCCTGTTCTGATTGAAATCTAGTTTAGGGAAGTAATACACACATAATGTGCTCACAGTAAAAAAAAAATGACATAAGTTATCTTATCTTAACTGGTTTATTTATCTTATGGCTATGTGGAAGCTTTGCTCGTAATTTATATATGAGAAGAAGCAACTGCCTCTCAAAGGGATTTCTTTGGAGATTGAATCAAAATTGGTTGTGCAATCACCAAAGGCCACACAGAGTGAATCTAAGGCTAGATGGAACATTTTTCAACCAGATATTAGAACACAAGATTCTAACTAACGGTAGATTGCTCAACCCTAAATTCATTCTGTCCCTCCTTCAATGTATTTCTTGGGCAGCTTCCAATCCTAATATTTGCCACTTCAGCATCCAGCATTTAGCTTACTAAATATATCCAAGAGATTAATGGGCCTATAATTAGCAGAGTTGACTTAGTTACGTTTTTTTAAAAAAATAACTAGTTGTGTCCTAACCCTGGTTAAAGTGGGAAAATTTATCAATTAAAAAGGATAGCCTGTTAACTAATCTACACAAAAGCAAGATGTATTTAAGGGTTACAATTTGGATCCACAGCTGGATGCAAACTTTCCCAGTCATTACACTTCACAGCATTGGCTGGCTCAGGAATTCTGGGAGTTGAAGTCCACAAGTTATAAAAGGGCCATAGTTCCCCACCCCTGGTTTAGAATAATAATACAACTGTGTGTATTACTTCCCTAAACTAGGTTTCCATTGGAACAGGCTGTGATGGATCATCAACATAAACAATTGGAGTCACAGTTGCATTCCCAACGGTGCTTTTACAAGAGGCAACTGGACTTTCTTGATAAACTTTGAAGACGTCCTTCTTCAAAGAGAGTTGAAGAAGCTTCTTGGATGAGAAGCGAAACGTCTTCAAAGAAAAACCAGAAAGTTCAAGTTGCCTCTTCAAAAAGCACCTTTGGGACAACCATGACCTGGATGACTTGAGAATCTCCATAGATCACAGTTGCATTATTTATCCACACAATACTAGGATTTCACCATTCAGTTTCACTGAACATTTGTGGTTTGTCCTAAGCTCAAGCCAGCATCCTTCTTGAAATATTATGGCCAGTGAGAAGTTACTTTCAAGTCTGACCTTAGACTGTATTCTTTCCAATTCAAAGTTTGTATAGAAAAGTTTTAGCTTGAGTAGGTCATGTCAGTTTCCTTGAATACTATGTTATTTAAATCTGAGTAGATTGCTTGCCATTGCTTTGGTGAAAGTAAAGGGATCAGGGCAGGGGTGAAATCCAGCAGGTTCTGACAGGTTCTGGAGAACCGGTAGCAGAAATTTTGAGTAGTTCGGAGAACCAGCAAATACCACCTCTGGCTGGCCCCAACAATTAAGCAAGGGAACAACTTGCCTCCAGAAGTTGTGGGTGCTCCATGACCAGAGGTGGTATTCAGCCGGTTCGGACCGGTTCGGGTGAACCGGTAGCGGAAATTTTGAGTAGTTCGGAGAACCGGCAAATACTACTTCATGGCTGGCCCCGGCCTCCCGCCCCCGCCGTTCCCTGTCCTATATTCCCTTTTTTTTAGCTCAGCTGATTCGCGCGGCAGAGCGGATTGCCGCGCCTCAGCTGAGCTAAACAACAGCTCAGCTCACCAGTCCTGACACGGAGGGCAGTCTTTGAGTGCTGCGCGCACGCGTGTGCGCACAAAGCGCGCTCTCATAGAACCAGTAGGAAAAGATTTGGAATCCCACCACTGAGCCAAACGGGTAGTCCTTGACTTACAACCACAATTGGATGAATCACTGCAGTCGTTAAGTGAATCATGCAGCCATTAAGCGAATCCAGCTTCCCCATTGACTTTGTTTGTCGGAAGCCAACTGGAAAACTCACAAATCGCATGATCCTAAGACACTGCAAGCATCATAAATACATGCCAGTTGCCAAGGACCGAAATGTTGATCACATGACCATAGGGATGCTGTAATGGTCGTAAATGCGAGGACTGGTTGTAAGTCACTTTTTTTCAGTGACGTTGCAACTATGAAAAGTTGTTAAATGGATGGTTGTAAATCAAGGATTAGCTATACCAACAATGAAAGGCGTTCTTGGATTATTTTCAGTGGCTACTAAATTAATAAATGCTGGATAGAAAAGTGGACATTTAATACCCATTATTAGCTGGTCTAATAAAACGTTTAGTCAGGGTCAAGATTTCAACATGGATTGCTACCTTGTCTTGGATACTGACTTTCTAGCCAAATATTTTCCATCCATTAGCATGGACTTAATAATGTTACTTAGAAGCAGCGACAGAAGGGAAATCAGAACAGAAAAAAAGCTCCGGATAACACTGATTTCTGGTGCTATTTATAATCTCAACAGTACAAGAAATATGTACTTTTTGTTTCCTGGACATTTTTTACATTTTTTTCTTTAATGATGCTTATTTTATCCATTTAAAAAGTACATTAAACCCAAAAATTGCTCTGGATATGTAGTGACAAAATATGTAATAGCTGATATGGTACACGGCAGTGGTGGGTTGCTACCGGTTCGACCCGGATCGGGCGAACCGGTAGTGGCGGGAGGCTCTACCCACCCGCCCGGACAACTCTGCGCATGCGCAGAAGCTTCTGCGCATGCGCAGAAGTGCCCCGCACGCGCTAGCGAAGATAATTGAAACCTATTACTGGTACATGATAAAAAATAAATAGAAAATTTTCACGAAAAGATGTTTGATTTATTTATTTTTTTGTATTAATTGCTGTCTTGATTAGAAGAGTTGTAGAAACCCGTAAAAATATTCCCCAAGTTTGAACTCTGAAGTGATTTTCAGTATTTGCAAATCTGTATTTCCCAGCTGAATTTTGTGCAACTTTTATACAAAGTGTCTGAAAATTTGAGATGTTGAAACCAAGTATTTCGATCCATCCTGAACAGAGAATACAGTAAAATCTTCTTGCAGCCATTTACTTTAGGTCAACGGTGTCCATCTTGGGCAACTTTAAGATATGTGCACTTCAACTCCCAGAATTCCCTAGCCAACATGGCTGGTTGGGGAATTCTGGGAGTTGAAGTCCACGGGTCTTAAAGCTGCCCAAGATGGACGCCTCTGTTTTAGGTAGAATCCTTGCGTTCTCCTTGCAAAGAATGTTAGTGTCACGTAGTGCTGGAAGTCGTATTTCCTGACAGTTTCCCTTTCCTGAGAAAAATGCAAAAGTCCATTACTCACTCAGTGGCTTGAGGATGTGCCCGCCAACCTCATCAATATTTTCCGCATCTGATTCAGTGATTTTTTCCTTTTCTTTCCTTTCCTTCGGCCTCCTTCTGTGGTGCCTTCTTCTCCGATAACTCTTAGGAACATGAACCCCAATATAGACCGTATGGTGACCTGTAAAAAATAAAGTATTTTAGATTCTTCAACAATGTTCAGTTTATATCAAATGACATTAACATAGCTTCACTGCATAAGTAAAGGGGGGGAGAATTCATTTTTGGACAACATGTAGGTATTAAATGTAACAAATGAGCAGCACAACCAGATGTGATATTCATTGACAACACAATAATCAGCATTTTTTTCCAATAACCCAACAATGTTTAGGAAGATTTCTCTGCCTCCACATAATAATAGTATACAGGTAGTCCTTGACTTACAACCATTCATTTAGTGACCGTTAGAAGTTACAACGGCACTGAAAAAAGTGACTTATGACCAGTTTTCACATTTACAACTGTTGCTGCATCGGTCACATGATCAAAATTCAGGCACTTGGCAACTGGCATGTACTTATGCCAGTTGCACTGTCCTGGGGTCATGTGATCACCATTTGTAACTTTCCAGGCTGGCTTCTGACAAGCAAAGTTAATGGGGGAAGCCAGATTCATTTAACGATCACATGATTCACTTAACAACTGTGGTGATTTGCTTAACAACTGTGGCAAAAAAGGGCCATAAAATGGGACAAAACTTAACAACTGCCTTTCTTAGGAATGGAAATTTTGGGTTCAATTGTGGTCGTAAGTCAAGGACTACCTTGTATGTGCAGGTTGATGAAGCCAATGGACAATGATATGCCTAAACATTAGAGAAAGAGGAGGACTTTGATCCAGAGTTGTCACTGTTAGTCCCACTGTCTTTCTAATTTCAAAACTCTTGGAGAACATCTCAAGATGTTCTTCAAATAAATAGAACACACTGTCCGAGTTGGTTTGAAGACCATTCAACAATCATGGAACACATGTTGTCATTGAGAGAAACAAATTAATGGGATGGGGAAACTGCTCCATCACCTTTAACGAACTAGCCATCTTCACAAGATGGGGCTCACGAAAGAGGCTAATTGTTGCCCCATAGACTTTAAAAAAATCATTTTGTAGGTGGCAACAATGTCAGAGGTAGAATGTTAGTGACCATGTGAATATCATGGTCACTAACATCAGCATGTCAGCCCTGATGTGCCTGGCGGCCCGGGGCTGCCATTCCAGGGGGAACGGAGAAGCCGGGACTGCCTTTCCAACAGGGACCCAAGAAAGACACGCCCACCACACAATACAGCCAGCGGACCACCAGGGCCAAACGCTAAACCCACCGAAAAGCCGGACCATGCCAAACCGCCAGTGGGATGAGCAAGAACAAGAAAAAACCCAGAACTGTTGCCACTAATGACATAGCCGCCGAACAGCTGTGAGGCAGCCACACAGCTGAGAAGCGGACGAACACCTGCGCGCATGCACGCTGCGTGTGAATGACGTTTAGACTCTGCTGGCTTCCCGGCTTACTGTCAAATGAACCGGCTGGTGGAAGAGAGAGGGGTAGAACGCGCGCATGGGTGGCTGGGCGGGGCTAAGGAAAATTTAAACGATGGGGAGGGAACTGGGCGGTTAGTCCTGACTATGTACTTCATGTTAATGAACGTCAGTTAGTGCCGGGAAAAATCGTGAGGGAGATAAGGAAATTTTACAAACCAGAACTGTGTTCTTTTGTAATTTCCTCACGGGTGTACTGGAACTTGACACAGCATTTTAGGTGTTTGGCTTTTTCTCTAGAATGACCATTCTGGATTTTAGAATTTAGGACAACGGATTTATAACTTCACACACAACAATAGGAACATTGTGAACACAGGGATGAAGTTAAAACAATGCTACTTTTGAAACCGAATATCCGTTCTATGCCACGAAGTTTTTAAAGGTAACAAAGTAAGGTATGCAGTTTACGCCATCATGAGCAACACGTCTTAAGAGACTAATCAGATATTTACTTCATGTTTTGATCTTCTATCTTCTTCACTTAAAAGTGAATCTAAGTCTCCTTAATTTCATATAGAATGTAAACATGAAAATCCTTTGATGTGATTAAACCATTCTGGTTTTACCCACTCCTTTCTCAGAGGTTTAGGGTGGAGAACTGCAGACTAGAAATATGTTGATCTGAATAAGCGTTTCCCATAAACTTAAGAACAAGTTTATCATCTCTCTATGCTATCAGATGCTTTTTATCTTCGTGGGCTATCAGAATGCTTTCACTCAAACTAATATTTTCATAGGTATTCAGCTCAGCAAGTCATTAGGCTAAGAAATAGGATATAATAAAGGAGTATATTTGTAGCTCAGGGTTGCAAGAAAACAACCAAGCTCAGAGCGCACCAAAGACCCCTCAAACAGGATATAAGTAGGGGTTATTATCAAATGTGGTGAGGACCCCACCTCATGGGACTTTGCTGTATTTTGTTACCACCTACCCCTACCATTAATTTTCAACATTATACCGATGTTTAAACTTTTGCTACTTTTATCCTGTTTTCCTTTTTTTCCTAACATTGTACTTTATTTAAGATATTTTTAAATATCTTTTAGGCAAGAATAAAATGTGTTTTTACAGCTTTTAAAAACACATTTGTAACCTACATTTCCCCCCGTAAATAATTTTAGTTGTAAATCTATGTCTGCCTATTAGCATTTAAAAAATATAAACATTAAGAAGCAGTTATAACCATAAAAGTAGAAGTGTTAATCAATACATCGTCTCGCTTAAAGTCAGTTATAACTATATCAATACACCGTCTCACTTAAAACCAATTATAACTATAAAAATAGGTGTGTTAATCAATTCCTAGTCTCATTTAAAACCAGATAAGCCACATGACTAATTAATTTACAATTTAAGTGCCAATAAAACAACGTAGAATCCAGTAAAATTAATAATCCCGGAACTTATTTAAGGAAAAAAACTTAAAACGCATTTTATCTTCACCATTTACCTCAAGGACTATAAAGAAGGATCTGCAGATATCATACAAATCAATAAAATGTAAAGGCCTTTTGCAAAGTTGGCAGTCCATTACAGGTAAAGTACATCAAAATAAAAGGGGGTTTGTTCCTGCAGAAAAACTCAACTGCATTACAAGTAGTCCTCAGCTTAGGACCGGTTGCTTAGCAACCATTGGAACTTACGACAGGCAACCAGAAAGGAACTTATAACTTGGTTCTGGAATTTCGATGGCTGGCCCGCCCCCATTATCAGGTTCAAAGGTTCAGGACTATACAGGTAGGCCTCAACTAACGACCACAATTGAGCCCAAAATTTATGTTACTAAGTGGGGAAAAAATTGTTAAGTGAGTTTTGCCCCATTTTACGACTTTTCTTGCCACATTTGTTCAGGGAATCCCTGCAGTTGTTAAATTAGTAACACGATTGTTAAGCGAATCTGGCTTCCCCACTGACTTTGCTTGTCAGAAGGTCGCAAAAGGAGATCCCAGGACCCTGCAACTGTCATAAATGTGAATCAGTTGTCAAGCATCTGAATTTAAATCATGTGATCATGGAGATGCGGACCCAGATTGTTGGGGGCAATATGCTAACTCTGTAAACCGCTTAGAGAGGGCTGTAAAGCACTATGAAGCGGTATATAAGTCTAAGTGCTAGTGCTAAGTGCTAGATGCTGCAACGGTCATAAGTGTGAAAAGAGGTCTTAAGTTACTTTTTTCAGTGTCATCGTAACTTTGAACGGTCACTAAGCGAACTGTTATAAGTTGAGGACTACCTGTACATTCAGCTGCAGTTCCAAAGGTTTATTGCTCAGGCCTATACAGAAGAATCTAGTCGACTAAAGTTCAACACTAAATTGGCGCCAGAGAAAAGTCAGTGGAATTCAAGAGGGGTTGAACTTGAACTGTTTGTGGTAACATAATGATACTAAGCTAATGACACACTTAACTCCACCTCCAGCTCTTCCAGCTCTTTCTACACCCATGTTTGCATTTCGGGTGCTTAGCAACTGGCCATATTTATGTCCATCGACCATGTCCTGCCATTTATGACATTTTTGCAGTGTTTTGTTACTACCACCACAAAAAAAATCATAAAACTGAGTCCCATCATGTGGTGCTCCGCTTTACAACTGTCATGATTTACGACCATAATTGACAGGCTCCATTACAATTGTAAGTCATACGTGTAGTAAAGTATAAGTGAAAGTGTAGTAAAAGGAGAAAATAAAGCCATCATTTAGAAATTGTATCAAGTGCTTCGCCCAATACATGATCAAAATTCAGATGCTTGGCAACGGACTCATATTTATGACGGTTGCAGTGTCCCAAGGTCATGTGGTCCCCTTTTGCGACCTTCTGACAAGCAAAGTCAATGAGTAAGCCGGATTCACTTAATAACCATGTTACTAATCTAACAACTGCAGTGATTCATTGAACAACGGTGGCAAGAAAGGTTGTAAAATGGAGCAAAACTCCATTTAACAACTGTCTTGCTTAGCTACAGAAACCTGGGCTCAATTGTGGTCGTCAGTCAAGAACTACCATACTTACATATTTATGGGTGGAAAGCTAGGTTACCTTGGACAATGTAAATAAGGATCAGTTTCTGACTTCCAGCAAGTCTCAAATTGAGAAACAAGACAAACTGAAAACTCCCACTTGTCCACTTACACGTTAACCACATCAGAATCTCCCCCAACAACCATATGCTGGGTTCAGGGGTGGGCTTCAAATTTTTAGCAACGGGTTCTCTGCCCGGTTGCTGGGTGGGCGTGACCATGGTGGGCGTGGCCTAGTCGTCCTCCTGCACCACGATTGGGGGGATCGTTTTCGCCCTCCCTGGGCTCTGGAGGTTGTCTTCGAGCCTCCGGGAGGGTGAAAACGGCCTTCCCCAGGCTCTGGAGGCCCTCTGGAAGCCAGAAATGGGCCCGTTTCTGGCCTTCTGGAGCCTCCGGGAGGCCCGTTTTTCACCCTCCCCGAGCCTCCGCGCAGGCCCTGCACTTACCTGGTATCCAAAACAGGCAACGTGGAGACTCCTGGGAGGGGCGGGGAAGGGTGGGCGGGGCCAGCCAGTGGTGGGATTTCTCTGCGTGCGCCCTGCACTTACCTGCATCCAAATCGGGCTGCGTGGGGTGGGAGGGGTGGGATGGGCGGGGCCAGGCAGGAGTGGGATTTGGGGGTTCGCCGAACTGCGCAAAATCTTCGCTAGAGGATCTCCCGAACCCAGGCAAACCCGGAGCAGCCCACCCCTGGCTGGGTTTTTGTTTGCACCATCTTTGATCTCATGTTAACCAAATCTACCCTGTGATTATGTGACCAAAAGATTAAGGAGACGAACTAATTCCATTGGTAGCATATTGATGCATTAGGACTGCGGAATGACTACGATCCTTTTCTAAAATCAAGCTGACCACAGAAGCAAAACAGATTTACTGAGATTTTGACTACAACGGCCATAAACATTCTGCTAAAACCTCCAAATTCCCTATTGTCCAGGTTTAGAATGTTTTCTTTCGCAGATGTTGTTTTTATCTTTAGAACTATCCTGACCTTCAAAATAGAAATGTTTTATACATTACTATTTATATGTCAGTCCAATTAATGCATAAGGTATTTCTCACAGCGGCTTTGCCACTGAGAAATAGAGGCCTTTGACCCACAGGCTTATCAACCTGAATTTGCAAAAATGAAGAAAGTAACAAGGGGATTGACTTAGGAAAAAAAAGAGCTTTGCATATGCTCCTATCCAAGCTTAATTTGCTAGGCAAGCAAAAACCTGTAGTTTTGTGGAAAAGGAGAATATATTATTATTATTATTATTATTATCATTATCATTATCATCATTATCATTATCATTATCATTATCATTATCAATATTAATATTTCTATGCCGCCCAACTCCCAAGGGACTCTGGGCAGCTTACAACAATATAAAAAACTATTAAAAAAAAAGATAATAAAAACATTTAAAAACCAACTAAAAACTCATACACACCGTTTCATGGCCGGATCTCGCCAATTACAGAGGCGAGATCAACGGCCCCAAGCCTGCCGGAAGAGCCAGGTCTTCACCGCTTTCCGGAAGGCCAGCAGGGTGGGGGTGGTCCGGATCTCAGGAGGTAACTGGTTCCAGAGGGCCGGGGCAGCCACAGAGAAGGCCCTCCCCCGCGGGCCTGCCAGCCGGCACTGTTTAGCTGACGGGACCTGGAGGAGCCCAACCCTGTGGGATCTTACCGGTCGCTGGGAGCTATGTGGCATTAGATAAGCATTATCTAGCATTAGATAAGAAGTCCCTCAAGAGTCAAGAGAGATGCATATGGACAAGAACTGACCATAAAGTTCTCGAGGAATAAAACTGTGGGATCCTTGGTGCGTTATGAGCTTGGTGGTTTTTTTGCAGACGTTTCATTACCCAACTAGGTAACGTCATCAATGCTAGTAGGGAGTGGAGTTTGCTTTCTTTTAGGGGCTTGCCCTGTTAGCATTGGTACCAACAGTGTTACCTACTGGTATATAAACCACCTTAACTTCTCTCCTGATATCCATATTAATATTTGGAAAACCAGAAAGAGTTTAATTTAAAGGGGAACTGTTGCTTTAATGGACTCGCTGGAGATCTAACAAGCAGCAGGTTGCTTCCTGGTAGTTGGGATAGAGACAATGGCTGGCTGAAAAACTTTGGGATTAAGTTGTGCCAGCTACAAACCGCAGCCAAAAATGTTGCGATAGAACCTCAAATTGCAAAAGGTTCCAGGAAGGAGTTAGACAGCCCTCTAGCTAAAAAGCAGCAGAGAAAGAAAGAAAGAAAGAAAGAAAGAAAGAAAGAAAGAAAGAAAGAAAGAAAGAAAGAAAGAAAGAAAGAAAGAAAGAAAGAAAGAAAGAAAGAAAGAAAGAAAGAAAGAAAGAAAAAAGAAAGAAAAAAAGAAAAAAAGAAAGAAAGAAAGAAAGAAAGAAAGAAAGAAAGAAAGAAAGAAAGAAAGAAAGAAAGAAAGAAAGAAAGAAAGAAAGAAAGAAAGAAAGAAAGAAAGAAAGAAAAAAGAAAGAAAAAAGAAAGAAGGAAGGAAGGAAGGAAGGAAGGAAGGAAGGAAGGAAGGAAGGAAGGAAGAAAGAAAGAAAGAAAGAAAGAAAGAAAGAAAGAAAGAAAGAAAGAAAGAAAGAAAGAAAGAAAGAAAGAAAGAAAAAGAAAGAAAGAAAGAAAGAAAGAAAGAAAGAAAGAAAGAAAGATCAACAGCCTCTTAAACTGTTACACACAACCATCTATTCATCTCAGAGGTGTCCAACCTTGGCCACTTTAAGACTTGTGGACTTCAGCTTCCAGAATTCCTCAGCCAGCAAGGTGAATTCTGGGAGTTGGTCCATTGTTCTTAAAGTGGCCAAGATTGGACACCTCTGTCTTAGATGAATGTTACGTCTAGCATTTATTCTACTGTGAAACAAGTTTTGTTACTCTATTCTTTTTTTTTTTCTTGGGATGCTTGAGAATGTCTTTCAGATTTTTCTTGGAACGTTTTTGATCTTTCTGGATTTTGGAAGTGACGAGACTGTGCTGTTTGCTCATATTCCCGACATTGAATTTTCAAAATGGGAGCAACTTCTTCCTGATCTTTTTCCTTGAGATTTAACAAGTCACAGAGGCTGAAGAACATTGGAGAAGTCATGGTACAGTTAAAGGAGACACATGTCATTGGGGCACACTGCAACTGAGGATATAGAAGAACACAGCACATAGATGTGAATGCAATGTTTCTCAATCTTGGGAACTAAGAAGTGTGGACTTCAACTCCCAGAATTCCCCAGCCAGCCAGCTGGGGAATTCTGGGAGTTGAAGTCCACACTTCTTAAAATCCCCAAGATTGAGAAAACTGGACTAATGAAAAAGACCAAAATTGATGGTCATTTGCAGACTTACATGACAAATAAGGTGACTTTGAATATCTTTCATCTTTAACTTTCTCAGATCATTCAGAGAAAAAATCACCTTTCATGCCAGCAACATACAGCATCCCTGCTATTTGGCAAGCATTTTCCAAAAGGTGGAAGATTTACTGTACAGTGCAGTGAGGTCACATTAATGACAGGCAAACTGCGATATAAACCACATCCGCAACCCTCTGTTGGGAAAACACTTCAATTGGCAGTTCCTACTTTAATGGAGATTAATATATTTTTTTGCCTCTCCCAGCTTAAGCAACACCACAATTAAGGAAAATATTGATCCACAATCTCACACACAAGTGCTCCGTCAGCTTCCAATGAGCAAAACAATTCCATCTAAGCCTTGCAGTGTGAAGAAGGAAAGTGGCAATTATTATATGGGTAAAGGTCAGTAGTGGGTTCTAAATTAATTTGCTACCGGTTCGCGCTCGCGCGCGGGTGGGCGGAGCCTCCCACTGCCGCTACCGGTTCTAAGAACCAGGCCAAACCGGGAGCAACCCACCGCTGGTAAAGGTTCCCCTCGCACATACGTGCTAGTCGTTCCCGACTCTGGGGGCGGTGCTCATCTCCGTTTCTAAGCCGAAGAGCCAGCGCTGTCTGATGACAATTCCATGGTCATGTGGCCGGCATGACTAAACGCCAAAGGCGCATGGAGCGCTGTTACCTTCCCACCAAAGGTGGTCCCTATTTTTCTACTTGCATTTTTACATGCTTTCGAACTGCTAGGTTGGCAGAAGCTGGGGCAAGTAACGGGAGCTCACTCCGTTACGCGGCGCTAGGGATTCGAACCGCCGAACTGCCGACCTTTCTGATTGACAAGCTCAGCATCTTAGCCACTGAGCCATCGCGTCCCGCGGTGGGTTATATATGGGTATATATGGGTAGTCAACCACAATTCAAAAGAATGGCCTTCAAAAGCAGATGGACTGCTTAATCTTGTCCTGATGAGTTTGTTCTCCTATGTTGTGCCATGCGTTGATGAAGTGGTTGACATAGGAGAACAAACCCATCAGGACAAGGTTCAGCAGCCCACCTGCATTTAAAAGACAAAGTCCATTCTTTTGAAGAAGCAAAGTCCACATTTTGGACAGAAAGGACCGTTGGTTTGAAAGAGGGGTCAAAGAGGCCATCTATGTCAAAATTGAACAGCCCTCTCTTAACAGAGGGGGAAGGATATGACATCAGCTATCTCCAGTCTACAACAGCAGTTCCAAGAAGGCTCCACACCCATTTGCACCACTCAGGTGATCCTGAGGACAACAGACAAACCTCCAGGTGGCCTCAACGACTCTCTAAAAGAATGCAAATGACCGTTTGCAAGGAATATGAATCCTTCCATTCCCCACCATCCAGTCAGAGCTGAAGAACTTTCTTGGATGAGAAGTCTTCAAAGAAAACCCAGAAAGTCCAGTTGCCTCTTGAAAAAAAGCACCTTTGGGACAACCATGACCTGGTTGACTGAGCATCTCCATAGACAAATGTAGGAGGAAGAAATTCAGAGAAGAAAAACAGCAAAGAGAGAGAGAAGGAAAGGACCACAAAGTTCTTAATTTATTGTGGTTCTGATTCTTGCATAGGATTGAACTGGAAATCTTTTAAAGTGCAGGGCCCTAGGATGCTGGCAATAACTGGGCCAAATTTCTCTTTGCTTTGTATTTCCACAATGAAAAGAAATAATGTTATATGTTTTCATTTTAGCTGCTGTTCTATTTTGAGAAACTGTACCTTTTAAACGTTTGGTAAACTGCTCTTGAAAAAGTATGTTTTGAAGGGCAGCACATCAATTATTCTCTCTCTCTCTCTCTCTCTCTCAAATTAAACTTCCCCAGAAACTCTTATCTTACCATCATAAAGAAAGTAAGAAACAAGCATTGTTAACATAATCTGTTTGTACTCGAGCCACAGAAAGCTGTACAAATTAAATCCAGCATTTTCAACAGTACCTGGAAAGAATGCAGTTCCTGAGAAAAAAAAGAATAAAGATAAGAGCCTCAAAGCTTTGGATCTGATAAATGCACCACCCATTAAAAATTACAAGTGATTTGTGGTTCATTTAGCTCCTCATTACTGGAAGTCACCATAATCTACTTGGCATTCTGCAAAGCGTTCTAATTAACCCTTCACACCAATCTCAGCAGCTTTTCAGCACCCATCCTTCTTGTTACAGGGATTTTAAAACAAAAACGTGAACCACAACGGTTTGTGAAATCTGGAGTCCTTCATTCTCTATGAAGTCATATTACAAAACTGCCCAAAACCTTATCGGAAAAGGATAAAGGTAAGGCCTTCGAATCTTTTCCCTTCCTTGCCAAATTGGGTTATCTGGTGATACACATTCAAAACTCCACCACATTAGGAATGTAGCACCATTTTACCTATCAAGAAAGGAATGTGCCAGGAAGCACATGAAAGGAAAAACTATTCCTTCTCAACGCTCTGTGCAAAGAACTAACAGGGGCAAAATGACCTAAGGTAGCTCTCTGGATGTTTTATTCCATTATCAGAGTGATTGTGAGTTCTGAAGAATGAAAACTAGTAAGGCAATGGTTTAATGAACCATAATGAATTTCCATAATGAAAGTAAATACTTGATGGTGTTGTATGAAATGTCCTTCTGGGTTCAGTTGCAAGTGGGGGAAAAGACACTGGAAGCATGGAGGCTGTTTGGAAAGATGGTTTAATGGTGGACAGCAGGACCACATGGTTTGAGGTCCCTGGGGAAAAAGGGGATCACATGCTTCGAAGATGTTGAAGAAGAAGAGAAAAGGGGGAGATGCTGAGAGTGCCTGAGTTTTATACCCTCTGTTGGGCCCCACCTTAAGAGTTTCCTGTTCCTGTACAAGAAAAAATGTATCCCATTGGCTGTCAGACTCCCAGGGGGCGGAGGTCTTAGAGCTAACTCTGTAGGCTTTGTCTGTGTCCCAGGCTAGTTTGAGTGCTGGCTGATGCAATCTTCCCAGGTGACATGTGGTGGGATGAGTGAGCTGGGCTCAGGCCTTGATGGTCCATTGACAAAGGTGGGGGCTACTAAGAGTGAGTCTGCTTCCTGCCTAAAAACATGTTTCTGCATTTTCTCATCCAGGGAAATACAATATTCTGCCTTTTTTAATATTTCCTAAAATATTTCATTCCTCTAGGAGGGGGGTAGGTGCTAACTTCCTACAATGGTCAGAAAATGGAAGGTATTGGTAACTAGCTATGTTAGCCAGTGTCATCAAAACATTGAATATTATTAAGCTCCTTTTAATTGTCTGGATTTTTCAATGTATGCTGCTGTAAGAAACTGAGAGTTGAGTAGCAGAGAAGTGTTAATAAACACTCTTCATAAACCAATACTGGGGTAAGTGTGATTCTCTAGAAGCAGACTATCAAACCTATCAATACAGGCCATCCATCAAGCTGTTGAAGGCTGCCCAGTGCTGGATTCCAGCAATATCTGCTAGACTACAAATATCCCATTTCTGTTTTGTTTAGAGTAATGTGTCTCAACCTTGGCAACTTCCAGATACGTGGACTTCAACTCCCAGAAGTCTCATTTGCATCCTTTTTTGAGAGTTGTTGAGGCCGCTTGGAGGTTTATCTGTGTCCTCGGGGTCACCTGAGTGATGCAAATGGTTCCTGTAGTCTGCAATTTCTCCTCTGGAAATCCATTCCTCCTCCCACACCATTCAAAGGGTGTTCATCCCAAATTGTATAGCTAAAAAGTCTGTAGAGATTCTCAGTCATCCCGGTCATGGTGCTTTTTCAGGAGGCAACTGGACTTTCTTGTTTTTTCTTTTGAAGACGTTTCACTTCTCATCCAAGAAGCTTCTTCAGCTCTGACAGGATAGTGGGGAATGGAAGGATTTATATTCCTTGCAGATAGCTGGTCATTTGCATCCTTTTTTGAGGGTCGTTGAAGCACTTGGAGGTTTATCTGTGTCCTCAGGGTCACCTGAGTAGTGCTCCTGTCAAAGCTGAAGCTTCTTGGATAAGAAGCGAAACATCTTCAAAAGAAAAAACAAGAAAGTCCAGTTGCCTCCTGAAAAAGCACCTTTGGGACAACCATGATCTGGATGACTGAGAATCTCTACAGGATATCCAACATGTTACCCCTTCTAGCTTAGCTTACCTCTCAAAGAGGTAACCGCTGCCATGATGAAACGGATTAAGCCTATATGCCTGTAAGCTTTGAAAGAAAAAAGACTGGAATTCAAATATCTCAGAAATATGAAATACAGTAAGTTTTGTCTATATGGAGCAACACCTCTCAAGTGGCTCCTGTGCTTTGTCAATTTATAGTAATTCACCTTGTTTGGGCTGGAAAATTTTGGAGCTGTAGTCTCCAAACATCAGCACGGAGTCAATTTTTATTGCAATGTAATAAACAAACTTCATTCTGTCCAACAAATAAATCTGGCAACTTTCCTTCTGTAAAATGAACTGTGTTGGTGAGACAGAGCTGTGGGCCAGGCAGAAAAGTCGTAAAAAGAAGATGATTTGAAAGAATCAGAAACAGGTTCCTTCAGAGACAGAATTCCCAACTTCAACCCTCTACCTCCTACACCAGAGCCAGCCCTGTCATGTTCAGGGTCTTCAAATGGCCATGTTTTTCCAGCGCCATATGTAGTTCAGTAAATGTGTGTTTACCCTCAAAACGACGCTATAGACCACTGCACACCAAGACAACTAGACACAAGAACAGTTTTTCCCCGAACGCCATCACTCTGCTAAACCAATAATCCCCTCACCACTGTCAAACTATTCACTAAGGCTGCATTACTATTACTATCAGTCTTCTCATCGTTCCCATCACCCATCTCCTCCCACTTATGACTGTATGACTGTAACTTGTTGCTTGTATCCTTACGATTTATATTGATACTGATTGTTTCCTGATTGCTTATTTGTACCCTATGACCATCATTAGGTGTTGTACCTAGAGATGTGAAGGCCCGGAAAAAAACCGGAAAAATTCGGGGAAAAAACGGTTTTTTTCCGTTTTTTTTCCTGAAGGCTTTTTTGTTTTTTTCCAAAAAATTGGAAAAATTGAAAAAAGAAAAAAAAACATTGTGGAATATTTTATTTTAACATGATGAATAAAATATTTTAAGACAGGGTGTTCAAATATTTTCCAAATCATTTCTAAAAAAATGTATGATATCAGATTATTCTAATGATTCTGATTAAATGT
>QLTV01004388.1:515102-526712 GCA_003457575.1 Thermophis baileyi
TCTTCTCTGCACTCTTTCTAGAGTCTCAACATCTTTTTTATAGCGTGGTGACCAAAAGTGGATGCAGTATTCTAGGTGTGGCCTTACTAAGGCTTTATAGAGTGGTATTTGTACCTCCCTTGATCTTGATTGTATCCCTCTGTTAATGCAACTTAGGATTGCATTGGCTTTTTTGGCTGTTGCCGCACACTGCTGGCTCATGTTTAGCTGGTTGTCCACTAGGACTCCAAGATCCCTCTCACAGTCACTGCTATTAAGCCTGGTTTCACCTAGTTTATATGTGTACTTTGGGGTTTTTTTACCAAAGTGTAGGACTTTACTTTTCTCTACATTGAATTTCATTTTGTTAGATAGGGCCCAGTGTTCAAGTCATGTACCAACTGGAGCAGATAAATTGCTGCTTTAAATCAATAAAGTAAAATATAATCTTAAGCTCTTGCACTGAAACTGAATGACTTCTCTGAATCTATTTTCTTAATTTGGGGATTCTCTATACCCGTGATGGCGAATCTATGGCACGCGTGCCGGAAGTGGCACGCAGAGCCACCTCTCCGGGCACGCGAGCTGTCGCCCGTTGCTCTTCTGGATTCCGGCGTGCCAGCCAGCTGGTCTTCACGTGTGTGGGAGCGCCGGAAACCAGAAGAGCAGCCGCCCGGTGCGCATGCGTGTGCCGGAAAGATGATCTTCCAGTTTCCGGCGTGCATATGCGCACCGACCAGCTGGTCTTCATGCACACATGCGCACCAGAAACTGGAAGACCAGGTGGCCGGTGCGCATGCGTGTGCCAGAAACCAGAAGATCTTCCTGGTGCACACATGCACATTGACCAGCTGGTCTTCACGCACACATGCGCACCAGAAACCAGAAGACCAGGTGGCCAGTGCGCATGCGCGTGCCAGAAACCGGAAGAACAGCCGCCCGGTGTGTGCATGCGCACTGGGCAGCTGCTCTTCTGGTTTCCAGCACGCGCGTGTGCGCTCGCGTTTCGGCACTTGGTGCCGAAAAGGTTCGCCAACACTTGCTCTATACCAGTGGTTCTCAACCTTTCTACTGCCACGACCCCCTGCGACCCCCGCCCCCTCCCCGCACGCGATGAGGTGACAAAGGGGGCATGGCACCAGGGGTGAAATGCTCCCGGTTGGGGCGTGCCTGCAGGTCGCCAGACAGCTGGTAGCGACGGAAGCGGGAGATTTCGCCCACCTGCCCGGACGCCGCCATTTGGGTTCTTTTACCCTCTGCGCATGCGCAAAGCGTTCTGCGCATGCGCAGAGGGTAAAAGAACCCAAATGGTGGCATCCGGGCGAAGTCTCCCGCTTCCGTCGCTATTGGCTGTCCAGCGACCCGCAGGCACGGCCGAACCGGGAGCATTTCACCCCTGCAGTGACGGTGGCACCAAGATGGCGGGCTAGCATGCGTGGCGTCCCCTGTGAAATGGTTGTTCGACCCCCAAAGGGGTCGCGACCCACAGGTTGAGAACCGCTGCTCTACACTGTGTGAACCCTGAAAAAGAGTTAACCCAGTAACTGTCTTAAGTCTGTTGGGTTCATGGTTTACTACATACCGGTAAATATTACACAGCAGAGTGCAGCATTTAATGTAGGAACAGGCCAAGAAAGTGAAGTCAACTCTGCCAGATTGTGTCCTCTGGTTAAGGAGTGACTGGTCTAACTGTACTTTGGAGCAAAGTGTTTCTAGGTGTGGAACAATTTGCACATATCCAGGAGCACACTTTGTGAGTTGCAAATTCCAAGGTTGCCTTAATCATCTATGGCAGGTTCAATGTCCAGATTCTGGAAGAGACTCACGGAACCTTTTCATATCGCTCTTGAGGAGCAAAAACGAGGGACGCTAGAAGCCGGAAAGTGCTAATTTGTTACAGGTAGTCCCCGACTTACGACCACAATTGAGCTCAAAATTTCCATGGCTAAGCAAGACGGTTAAGTGAATTTTGGCCCGTTTGATGACGTTTCTTGCCACGTTAAGTGAATCACTGCAGTTGATAAATTAGTATAGAACAGAATAGAATAACAGAGTTGGAAGGGACCTTGGAGGTCTTCTAGTCCAACCCCCTGCTTAGGCAGGAAACCCCACACCACTTTTTAAATTCTGCGGACCACTAATATGATCTGCCTAATGACCGGATGGGTGGCCATGGCTAGGTGGTCATGTGACTGGGTGGCGTGGCCAACTCGATGTCACTCACGTCAAGGGGCACCTCACCAGCCTCTACTCGCCCCTCCCCTCCCACCCACTCATCGCCTGCCCGCCCGGGCTCCTTAGGGCCCCAACAGGAAGCAGTTGTTGGAGCTAAGCAGCCACCACGAGAAAGAGTTGGCAAAACAGCTGGCTCAGTTCAAATTGGATCTGACCGAGAAGGAGGCTCAGTAGAAGCACCTCACTGAGGACTACGAGCATAGGCTTTCCAAGCAGAGGGAAGACCTGCAGGAGTGCAAGGCCAGGTACAGGCGCCTGGAGGCTCAGTGGGCTGAGATGGTCAGCCATTTCCAGGCCATGATGCAGTCCCACTGGAACAAGGCCCTCCGGCTCTTCGCCACCAGCGGCGCTTCCCTCCAGCCTTCGCCCAAAGCCCCGCACCAGGANGCATTTCTGACCCCCTCCGACCCCCACAAAAAGACCCTGAAGGGGGAGGCTCTCTGCAGCAGCACAAGCATTCATTGCACGTATCCGGCCCAGGGGCTGTAGTTTGAGGACCCCTGATTTAGTGCAATATAAAAAAAATGCAAATAATTTTTCTGCGGACCACCAAAATTTTCTCACGGATCACCAGTGGTCCACGGACCACCAGTTGGTGACCGCTGCTTTGGAGAATAGCTTGACTCCCTCTTCTTTGTGGCAGCCCCTGAGATATTGGAACACTGCTATCATGTCTCCCCTAGTCCTTCTTTTCATCAAACTAGACATACCCAGTTCCAGCAACCGTTCTTTATATGTTTTAGCCTCCAGTCCCCTAGTAACACGGTTAAGTGAATCTGGCTTCCCAGTTGACTTTGCTTGTCAGACGGTCGCAAAAGGGGATCACGTGACTCCGAGACACTGCAACCGTCATAAATACGAGCCAGTTGCCAAGTGTCCAAATTTTGATCATGTGACCATGGGGATGCCGCAATGGTTATAAGTGTGAAAAATGGTCGTAAGTCACTTTTTCAGTGCTGTTGTAACAAAGGTCACTAAACAAATAGTTGTAAGTCGAGGACTCCATGTATTGCCATCTAACAGTACTGTAATTCAGATGTTTGCAGCCCTATACAGCTAGTCACAATTGAGCCTAAATTTTTCATTGCTAAGTGAAACATTTGTTAAGTAAATTTTGTCCCAGTTTTCGACCTTTCTTGCTACAGGTGTTAAGTGAATCACTGCAGTTGTTAAGTGAGTAACATGGTTGTTAAGTGAATCTGACTTCCTCATTGCTTGTCAGAAGGTCGCAAAAGTTGACCGCATCACCCTGGGACACTGCGACCGACATAAATATGAGTCAGTTGCCAAGCATCCGAATTTTGATCACATGGGATCGCTGCAAGAGTCAGAAGTGTGAAAAACGGTCCTAAATCACTTTTTTCATTTTCCGTTGTAACGTCGAACTGTCACTAAATGAACTGCTGTAAGTCGAGAACCACCTGTAGAATTGGGCAGTTTCTCTGGAAGGGTGAGAAGATGACTCCTGATTTTTGCAACTACCCCATCTTTAACTTCGACGCAAGATGTTCCGTTCAGGAATGTGTTGCCTTCGGGTCACAGCTGTGACCCAGCTCATGTATTACCTTACTGGATTTTATGGGAGAAGCCAAGACACAAGATTGGATTGTGGCACTTCTTGACTTAAACCTGATGCAAGCATCATGGGGCCATGTGAATGCCCAGAAAGTTTACAGACAGGACAAGTGTTTTGAGTGGCCAGGAAGACTTCATCCACACTTACTTCCAAGCACGTGGTTGAAAAAAGAAATTAATCGCTCACTCATTATTATTATTATTATTTATAAAATTTGTATGCCGCCCAACTCCCGAAGGACTCTGGGCGGCTCACAGTATATAAAAAAGACAACAATAAAAACATATATATAAAAAAAAAACAATTTAAAAATATATCAATATTAAAATAAAACATTCACACAAACATACATGAGCCAATCAATCAATTATTGGCCCCAGCCTGCCGGAAAAGCCAGGTCTTAACGGCTTTACAGAAAGCCAGTAAGGTGGGGGTAGTACGGATCTCGGGGGGGAAGTTGGTTCCACAGAGTCGGAGCGGCTACAGAGAAGGCCCTTCCCCGCGGGCCCGCCAGCCAACACTGTCTGGCCGACGGGACCTGAAGAAGGCCAGCCCTGTGCGACCTCACTGGTCGTTGGGAGGAGTGTGGGAGAAGGCGGTCACGCAGATAAACTGGTCCTGAGCCATGTAGGGCTTTAAAGGTATAAAGTAAAATGCTGGGATCATAAAATGCTGGGATTCACAGGACAGAATAACAGAGTTGGAAGGGACCTGGGAGGTCTTCTAGTCCAACCCCCTGCTCAGGCAGGAAGCCCTATGCCGTTTCAGACAAATGGCTGTCCAGTCTCTTCTTAAAAACTTCCAGTGTTGGAGCATTCACAACTTCTGGAGGCAAAGGCCTGATACAAAGGCCTGGCACCCTACAAGCATGTTGGAAATGAAGCATCATAACTCAAGAGTAAAGGCTGTATTGTTATAGATAGTCCGTGACTTACAACCATTCACTTAATGACCATTCCAAGTTACAACAGCACTGAAAAAATGACTTATGACCAGTTTTCACACTTACGACCGTTGCAGCATTCTGATCCTCAAGTGATCAAAATTCAGACTCTTGGCAACTGAGTCATATTTATGACGGTCACAGTGTCCCGGGGTCATGTGAGCACCTTTTGTGACTTTCTGACAAGGGAAGTCAATGAGAAAGCCAGATTCACTTAACAACCGAGTTACTAACTTCATCATCATCATCTTTTTAAAGACCCCGTAATCCCTTGCAGAGTGGAGTCTTGGGCAACAGAATGGAGCTGAGTGTTTACTGGCCGGATGCCCTTCCTGTCGCCAATGCAGAGTTTTGTTCAGCAGATATAGTCTCAGTGTGCCCAGAGAGAGAAATATCTGCCTCTATCTAGGATCGAACTCACAGCCTCCTGATGTTGAGGCGAGAGCAGGGGTGGGCTGCTGCTGGTTCGGACCGGTTCGAGCGAACTGGTAGTTCCAACGATCAGCTGGCCCCGCCCACCCTATCCTGTCCTAGATTTCCTTCTTTCTGGCTCAGCTGATTCATGCGGCACAGCTGATTTCCGTGCCTCCGCTGTTCTATTTACTGGGGCTGCCTTAGAAGGTAGGCAGCTGAGCTTCAAATTGCTGTATTTTGAACGCTGTTAGGCACGCGCAAAGCACGCAATCACCGAACCGGTTGTTAAACCGGTTGCAGCCCACCACTGGGCGAGAGGTCCACCTCTAGGCCACCGCACCACTCGAGTTACTAACTTAATAACTGCAGTGATTCACTTAGCAACTGTCTTTCTTAGCAATATCGGCTCAATTGTGGTTTTAAGTCAAGTACTACCTGTGTTTTCCTTTTCATTCGTGTATTAACCTGCCAGCTCAATTCTTACACAAATGTGCACTCAAAGAACATGGACTTTGGTTTTAATTATCAGCACAAATTCATCGAATTAAGTTTAAGTGCATAAAGGCAGTATTAACTTGATAGCCAGGTACCATAAAACACTTAATTTTGATCAAAAACTATATGCTAAGGGTAGGCTTGAATGAAGTTTGGCCAATAAGAGATGCATATGTTACAGGTAGTCCTCATTTAGTAACCACAATTAGAACTGGTCACTCAGTTGTTAAGCGAAGAGGTTACCAAATAACACCACAATTGTGCTTTATGATCTTCCTTCAGTTTTCCTTTGCTTTATAGAAGTTGTAAGTGCAAGGATTGGTCGCAAAGTCACTTTTTCATCCCCATTATAACTGTGAGTGGTCACTGTATGAGGCAGTCGCTAAACAAAGACTATCTGTAAGGGGAAACAGGGCTGAAGACCACACAGTAAATGGAGTTGTGTCACATTTGTAAGCAGGAATGTTGAGGGAATGTTCGAAGCATCTGTGTTCTAACTATGAGCCGATTTTTGTGGCCTCCACTATAATTTTAACACGTTTTCTGTCTCGAAAAAGGAAGAGACTTATTAATTTTAAGCCACCATGGTTAGAGTGATCTAGCACAGCAGAAAATGAGACTGGGATGAGCATAAACAACCCTCGAACAAATAAAAATAAAAATAAAAAACACTGAAGTGCAATGCTTCAGATTTAAATAAAAATCTGTAGAGTTGTCACAGCCAGTACTGCATCAACCCTACTTGAATTGATTGCTAAGCACTGCAAAGGCCTAGTTAAAAGTCCTTTTTTTAATATTTATTCCATGCAGTATTGATTGAGCAGGGTGGTTGGACTAGAAGACCTCCAAGGTCTCTTCCAGCTCTGTTATTCTGATTTACCGCATAGTACCCATTTCGGCATTCTTTTTGATCAAAGCAAAAAGCCAGATTTTTTTTTCCTTATCACAACGTAAGAAATCAGTTCCCACGTTTCTCTTTCCTGTAGCCAAACAACAGGTTAAGGTCACCCTGCTCTTAAAATCTCTACTCAGAGAGCAACTACTATAAGCACCCACGTGTTGCTCCAGCACATCACTAATTCTCAAGTATTTAAAATAAGGACAGAGCAAATACGGTCTCTGTAAATGTGACCGGGAAGATGTTCGTTCACATAACAATGAAAGCCTTATGGATTGAGTTTCCCTAGCGGCCTAAATTTGGATAGTGCTAACGTAGTTGATGGCATAATGTGTGTGTGGTATTAATCCAGTTCTTTTGCTCAGGTTATGCAAATCCAGAGAAGGGATTAATTAATTAACCAAGTTATAAGGACATAGGACAAACAAGGCAGAGAAAGAACCATCTGAATATCTCTGGAGATTCTCAGACATCCAGGTCATAGCAATAGCAATAGCAATAGCAATAGCACTTATATACCGCTTTACAGTGCTTTTACAGCCCTCTCTAAGTGGTTTACATAGTCAGCCTATTGCCCCCAACAATCTGGGTCCTCATTTTTACCCACCTCGGAAGGATGGAAGGCTGAGTCAACCTTGAGCCGGTGAGATTCGAAGTGCCAAATTGCAGTCAGCCAGCAGTCAGCAGAAGTAGCCTGCAGTACTGCACTCTAACCACTGCACCACCATGGTTAGTTGTCCCAAAGGTGCTTTTTCAAGAGGCAACTGGACTTTCTTGTTTTTCTTTGCAGACGTTTTGCTTCTCATCCAAGAAGCTTCTTCAGCTCTGACAGGATGGTGGAGAATGGAAGGATTTATATTCCTTGCAAATAGCTGGTCATTTGCATCCTTTTAGAGAGTTGTTGAGGCCACTTGGAAGGCACCGATAAACTTCCAAGTGGTCTCAACGACTCTCTAAAAAGAATGCAAATGACCAGCTGTCTGCAAGGCAGGGGTGGGTTCCTCCCGGTTCGGACCGGTTCTCCCAAACCGGTAGCGGCCCGCTGGTGATGTCACGATGATGTCACCGAACCGGATCGGTCGGTGCCGGTCCGTGGGGGCCGCCATCTTTTTTTTTTATTTTTTTCTTCTAAGCATGCGCAGAAGCCAAGTTCTGGCACTGTGCATGCGGTCACCATCTTGTCGGCTTTGTTTTTTGTTTTTTGGATTTTTTGTCACTGTGCATGCACGCACGCGTGCGCGCCCACGCGGCGCGGGAGGGAGTGAATCGGCAGCGAGGTAAGTTGGAACCCAACCCTGCTACAAGGAATATAAACCCTTCCGTTCCCCACCATCCAGTCAGAGCTGAAGAAGCTTCTTGGATGAGAAGCGAAATGTCTGCAAAGAAAAACAAGGAAGTCCAGTTGCCTCTTGAAAAAGCACCTTTGGAAGAACCATCTGAATAGTTTTCGACTTTGTGATTTGCCATGCTCAATTTAAAGCAGGGGTCCCCAAACTTGGCAACTTTAAGACTTGTGGACCTTCAACGCCCAGAATTCTCCAGCCAGCAGAGATTTAAAGCAGGGGACCCCAAACTTGGAAACTTTTAAGCCTTGTGGACTTCAACTCCCAGAATTCTCCAGCCAGCTATGCTGGCTGGAGAATTCTGGGAGTTGAAGTCCACAAGTCTTAAAGTTGCCAAGTTTGAAGACCTCTGATTTAAAGGGTATGCCAACACGCTCTGGTAAGTGATCAGCTTTCTTTCTAACTTTGAACAGTTGTGTTCCTGGCAGTTCCAATTCTCAACCATGGTCAAAAGCAACTTCTTTTGAGGATATAAAAATACGGTGCACCTCTAGTCTCCGCATGTAACAAACAAACTCCACATGCAGAATAACAGAGTTGGAAGGGACCTTAGAGGTCTTCTAGTCCACTCTAACCACTGCACCACCAGGAGTTTTGGCTTGAACTAATAGATCACGGGCACTAGTTTTGGATAGAAATGGTATTGTTTTTATATTGTTCATCAATTGTTTTGCTTTGTTATCCTCACCCATAATTGAGCAGCTTACAAATATTGTAAATAATGTATGAATTCCATTGACAGATTAGGCCCATAAAGATAATCCTCAATTTATGACTACAAATTGAAAATAGAATTTGTGCTGCTAAGCAAGACAGTTGTTAAGTGAGTTTTGCTCCATTTTATGACCTTTCTTGCCACAGTTGTTAAGTGGATCACAGCAGTTGTTAAGTTGGTAACACGGTTGTTAAAGTGAATCTGGCTTCCCCATTGAGTTTGCTTGTCAGAAGGTCGCAAAAGGGGATCACATGACCCCGGGACACTGCAACCGTCATAAATACGAGCCATTTGCTAAGTGTCCAAATTTTGATCATGTGACTACCGGGTCATTAAGTGTGAAAAGTAATCACAATTCACTTTTTTCAGGGCCATTGTAACTTTGAATGGTTACTAAACAAATGGTCGTAAGTCAAAGACTACCCATATGATGTATTCTTATAACTCTGGCTGTCTATGCATGCTATGATTCCGGCCTCCTGTTTCTCCCGTCCGTCGTTCCCTTTCAACTACAGTGCATCTTACCTTGTGTGGGAAAATGATGCAATGATCGTATCTAGTTCAACAAGTTAATATTCAAATTTGCTACGCAAATCTCCAGGAAATGAAAGGGGAACTTTTTCTCCCCAGAAAAATTAATAATTCCCCAACCTTTAACATTTCTTTAAACATATTGTGAAAGAGAAGGTCTTGTAACTGTACTTCTGATACATTTATATCAGAAGTAGAGGAAGCAATAATTTTTTTTTTCATAGAAAGGGGTGAAGATTAGAGATGTAAAATTTCCGGAAATTTTGAAGCTCTGAAAAAAACCCGGTTTTTTGGGGGGGGGGATGGAAATTTTCGGAAAAATTGAAAAAAATGCTACATTAGCACTTTTTTGTCTTTTTAAGATTGAAAGTCATTCTGTTACTTTAGGAACATAAAATATGACTATGGACAATTTGACTTGGCATAAAATTATCACAACTAGCATATTAAAAATATAGTGTAGCCAAACAATTATCACAAACAGAATTTACTTTTTTATAATATTTATTTGTAACAAAGGGAGCAACAATCTCCTGAACTGCTTACTAGTTTATGTGGAACAGCCAAAAAGCCTCCACAAAACAATTTTCAAAACCAAAAGTAACAATTTTTCATATTTCCTCTCCACAGTATTGCCAAAAAGCCTCCACAAAACAATAACCAAAAGTAACAATTTTTCATATTTATATTTCCTCTCCACAGTATTAAATAAAAATAAAAATAAAAACCCCATTCTCATAAAAAGAATTGAAGATGGGGGAAGTGTTAAGAAGAGAGTGGGACTAAGTTTCAATGGACATTTAATCAGAATCATTGCTTGTCCTCACTCAGTGCACAGAAATTAGAATAAACTGATATCATACATTTTTTTTAGAAATGATTTGGAAAATATTTGAACACCCTGTCTTAAAATATTTTATTCATCATGTTAAAATAAATCCACAATGTTTTTTTTTCTTTTTTCAATTTTTCCAATTTTTTGGAAAAAAACAAAAAAGCCTTCAGGAAAAAAACGGGGGAAAAAACGGTTTTTTTTCGAATTTTTCCGGTTTTTTTCCGGGCCTTCACATCTCTAGAAGATTCATTTTCTCTTCTCAACTTAGAGAGAACTGAGACCATGTCTATCTACAGCAGGGGTGTCAAACTCAAGGCCCGGGGGCCGTGTGCGACCCTCCCGGGCTCCGTTTTTGCTGGCAGAGGGCTGCAGGAAGCCGTCGCAGCCGGAAATGGAGTTCAGGAGCCCGTTTTCGCTGGCAGAGTGCTCCGGCCGCCAAAGGCGACCCCGAGACGGATGACGTTGAGCTGGCCATGCCCACCCTGGCCACACACACCCACGCCCCCCCCCCGAGGTCAAACACAACCCTGATGCAGCCCTCAATGAAATCAAGTTTGACACTCCTGATCTACGGGCTATAACAAGTTGGTTAAAAAATATTGCATTTTATGTCCCAAAATGAAGATAATCCAACATAGTCTATTCATCTGTATTCTGCAGACCTCAACATCTGCCTGTTAATTGCAACAGACGGTTAGACACTGGAGTTATAATTTTAACAAAGCTAAACATTAATACTTTATCAACATTTACACACATTTTTTTTAAATAATGCTGCTTACAAGCCCGCAACAATTTGCACTTAAGGTAAATGGGGATTAAAGTAGGTAGTACATATCATTTATGCTCATCAATTCCAGGTTAAATAAATGAGTTACTTGATCAAAATATTTATTCCTTATGGCAGAATTTGGTATTTAGAAACTTTGTCTCTCTTTTAATGGCGAGATTCACAATTTATTCATGTTTAGTTTTTCAAAGTTCAGCTATTACCAGATTTCTTTGTTGTAAGTAACTTTGTTGTAACTTTGTTGCTTGTATTCTTACAATTTATATTGACTGGTTCCTACTATGATTTGATTGCTTATTTGTACCCTATGACTATCATTAAGTGTTGTACCTCATGATTCTTGACGAACTTATCTTTTCTTTTATGTACACTGAGAGCATATGCACCAAGACAAAGTCCTTGTGTGTCCAATCATACTTGGCCAATAAAATTCTATTCTGTTCTATTCTATTCTACACAGAGAAAACCAGTGGTGTGGAGAGAAGAAAGGTTTTCTTCATTCCTTTGCTACCTCTACTTTGGAGGTTGGCAATTGAAAAAAGAACCCCATTCCTCCAACAAATTTGCTTCTGCTCAGTCCGAAAAAGATCCCTCATATGCAGAGTCCTTGTCCCTACGCAAGTTTCTCAAAAGATTTCTCTGAACACCAACCTTCTCACCTATTCAGCTCATCAAGCTGGTGTAATAGCTCACCCCACAGCTGGATGGGAGAATCACAAAGGATCCCACCAGACTCCTGTGTATCCTTCCTCTTCCCCCCTCAGCTCCGCTTGCCAGAAGTACGACACAAGAACAGTGCATTAATATATTTGTGGATCTAATCTCTGGGTTCTCATGTTGGGTGGTGTTTTTTAAT
>QLTV01004388.1:528512-539477 GCA_003457575.1 Thermophis baileyi
GCCCTCACCCCATTCCTAAGAGGTCTGTAAGGGGCGTGCATAAGCCAACCAACGTGCCTACCATCCCTGTCCTAATGTCCCCTTTTATTCGTATCCATTTCATGTATTCATAATTAAGTAAATAAATAAATAAATAAATAAATAAATAAATAAATAAATAAATAAATAAATAAATAAATAAATAAATAAATAAATAAATAAATAGTCTAGATCAGAGGTCCCCAACCATAACTGTGCCGTGGCACGCAAACAAGTGAAGAAGCCCCATCCATGGGATGCAGGCAGCACACAAAACCATGGCCCTTTCTCTTTCTCTTCTCTTCTCTTTCTCTTTCTCTTCTCTTCTGCTGTCTCCAAGATAGTGCCACATCCAATTATTACATACACAACAGTGTGAAGTCACATCTCCCAGTTCTTGAGTTGGTGTTCATCTTCATACACATCAAGTGCTTCCCAAGAACCTAAGAATGTCATAATGTACCGGTGGAGTGTCTGTGTAGACCCAAACAGTGTGACCTTTTGTAACTGACAAGTGGAAATTTTGTCAATGTGTAGTCGTTATTATTATTTTCCATTCCAAAGCGAAGATTAGGGAGGTTTTGAAAAGGGGCAAAATCAGCCTCATTGTTCATGATAAAAAAACTTGTCTTAGTCAAAGCTTTTCTATTTAACGTTAAGTGTCCTCGCTAGCAACACTTGGAGGACAATATGTTCTACAGGAGAACTGTATCTTCAATTATGAGACTGTGAAAGTGTCTCTCCCATTCTAAGCCAAAAGCCATTTTTCCCACAATTTTCTTCAACCCTTCCATTGCTTTCTTCTGCAATAGAATAGAATAGAATTCTTTATTGGCCAAGTGTGATTGGACACACAAGGAATGGTTCGAACTCCTCTGCTATCTCCCAGTTGTTACAAAATCAATTCCTAAATCTTCCCATTCTGATATCTGCTCATCCAAAATTTTAATCTTCCCACTGGCAGCTCATTATGAGAAGTTTTGATCTTACATTTCTCTGATATTTTTACTTATCCCAGCTTTTTCCTTTCCCTCCTTTTCTATCAGCTTCATTTAACCTGCCTTCTTCTCTTTAAATACCCACTCCTGGGGTCTCCTTCCCTGATCTAACCCTCCTACCACCTTAGCATTTAATTCCTCTGAAATAATATTATCACATCGTCTCACTACAGTTAATCCTTGACTTACAACCATTTGTTCAATGACCATTTGAAGCACTGAAAAAAGTGCTTTATGACCAAATGTCTATGGAGATTCTCAGTCATCCAGGTCATGGATGTCCCAAAGGTGCTTTTTCAAGAGGCAACTGGATTTTCTTGCTTTTCTTTGAAGATGTTTTGCTTCTCTTCCAAGAAGCTTCTTCGGCTGTCAGAGCTGAAGAATCTTCTTGGATGAGAAGCGAAACGTCTTCAAAGTAGAACAAGAAAGTCCAGTTGCCTCTTGAAAAAGCACCTTTGGGATGACTTATGATCAACAACCATTGCAGCCTCCCTATAATAACATGATCAAAATTCATACACTTGGCAACTGGCCCACATTTATGATGGTTACAGAGTCATGTGATCCTGTTTTGTGACCTTCTGACAAGCGAAGTCAAACTCACCTTACAGCTGTGTTCCTAACTTAACAACTGCAGTGATTCACTTCACAACTGTGGCAAGAAAGGTAATAAAATGGGGCAAAACTCGCTGAATAATCGTCTTGCTTAGCAAAGGAAATGCTGGTCATAATTTGAGGACACAATTTTTTCTCTTATTTACATCAGTCTTTCTCCACTTGTACAGTAAATGAATTCTTAGTTGCTGTTTTATTGCCAATTGCTTTCCTTTCAGCAGAAATGATAATTATTTTGTACATTATTCTAGTCCCCACCCCAAAACGCTAGGTTCTTTTTTTCTGATTATGCCAAATGCATATCTGAAGATAATCTATTGATAACCCTGGAGATATAAATTGCAAGAGTTGCCACAAACTAAAAGATGCAAGACTTATCAAGTCTATATGGATGCTGAAATGTTCCACCAGCAATAGAATGCACTGATATACATGAGCTTTAATTTTCCAAGAGTATTGCAAATATTCAGAACTAGTTTGATATAGAAACTGGTTTCCTGGTTTCTAGCACCAGGTTAGAAACCAGGAGACCGGGAATTCTGGTTCTGCCTTAAGCACACAATCAACTGGGTGGCCATGGGCCAGTCACTCTCCCTCAGTCCTAGAAGAAGGTAATGGCAAACCATTTCTGAAAAGCTTTACCAATGGCACTGGCAAAAACTGAGTCAAAGAGAATTATCGAATATCGCTTACCCAACATCTGCCCAACTACTTTAACATCGATTCCCAATGGAAAGCCAAATGGGAACGCCCAGACATGGGAAGACGTATCAACGACCCCACAAAAACGGTGCCAGGCTTTGAACGACCACGTCAACAATGGACAGTCCTGAATAGCATTTGTACCTCACACGGCACCTGCCAGGACTCTCTGTATAAATGGGGCATAGTATCCTCCCCTCAGTGTGACTGCAGGGTCCCACGTCAAACTGTAGGTCACATCATGAGCAGCTGTAAGCTGAGGGCATATACCTGTCCGGCATCTGATTTTTTTTCATATAAATTATGTTGCAGAAGACTCTACCTAGGTCAGGGGTGTCAAACTCAATTTCATTGAGGGCCGCATCAGGATTGTGTTTGACCTCGGTGGGGCGGGGGGGCGTGGCCAGGGGGGGCGTTGCCAGCTCGACGTCACTCGTGTTTGGGGCGCCAGTGGTGGCTCGAGAGCTCTGCCAGCGAAAATAGGCTCCCGGGCTCCGTTTTTGGCTGCGACAGCCTCCTGCAACCCTCTGCCAGTGAAAAGAGCCAAGGTGGCGCAGTGGTTAGAGTGCAGTACTGCAGGCTACTTCAGCTGACTGCTAGCTGCAGTTTAGCGGTTCAAATCTCACCGGCTCAAGGTTGACTCAGTCTTCCATCCTTCTGAGATGGGTAAAATGAGGACCCAGATTGTTGGGGGCAACATGCTGACTCTGTAAACCACTTAGAGAGGGCTGGAAAGCACTATAAAGCGGTATATAAGTCTAAGTGCTATTGCTAGTGCTATTGCTAAAACAGAGCTCGGGAGGGCTGCCTGAGCTCAGTTTTCAGTGGCAGAGGCACCGCCGGCCGGTCCTTCGCTGTTTCCAGGCGGCCCCACGGGCCAGATCTAAGCACTCCACGGGCCGAATCCAGCCCCCGGGCCTTGAGTTTGACACCCATGACCTAGGTCTTTAAGGTCCATTTAAAATTGTAGAAATGGCTGTCCATCCACTTCTGACCTCCCGCAAGCTAATATAAAACTGAGCAACCTAAAAACTTTTATGGGATTATTTCTAAGACTGGGCTAACCAAATACCCACCATTAAAGAGCCGAGGTGGCGCAGTGGTTAGAGTGCAGTACTGCAGGCTACTTCAGCTGACTGCTAGCTGCAGTTCGGCGGCTCAAATCTCACCGGCTCAAGGTTGACTCAGCCTTCCATCCTTCTGAGGTGGGTAAAATGAGGACCCAGATTGTTGGGGGCAATAGGCTGACTCTGTGAACCGCTTAGAGAGGGCTGTAAAGCACTATGAAGCGGTATATAAGTCTAAGTGCTATTGCTATTAAATCAACAATATATGTCCCAGGGGAAATATTTGGTAATGCCAAAGACCCAAAGGCAAAAAGAGAAATACGGGCAAAGATAACTGGATATCTCTTCCAGAAGGCTATCAGGAAGATAAGAGTTACCACAGAATCAGAGATGGCAGATTTTATTTCTGCCATCGATGTATTTTATGTCTCAATATTTTGTATTTAAAAAGAATACAAAGCAGGGTGAGTTAACCTCCTGCATTCAACTCTTGATGATATCAGTCACTGAATATCAACCTTGCCTAGACATAAATGTTGCCTCTTGATCAAACTAGAGAGTGACAAGGCCTTAAGAACTGACCTTTATAAGTTAGCTGATATCAAGAACATAATGTAATTTAGATTAATGGCAGTCACAGGAGGAAAACCCAAAGTGCAGATGGCAGATAAGTCTTTAGATCAAGAGCAGATGCAATTATTAACACAGACATTCAGATGACTCCAACTGAAAGCACGAAGTCCGCTATGCCATAAACCCTACGGGTACTGCAGAAAAATTACAAAGCAAAATAGTTACCTAAACCCTAATTGAAAGTGGAAATAAATCTAACTGCACAATCAAGAAATAATATGGGGGAAATTGAGCTGCCTCCCAGCTCACAGACCAATGAAGCCTTGGACAAAATCCAAAACAGGGGATTGGTAGGCTAACAAAGGATAGGCTTATTACAATATTACAATGATTTCGGTGGGGGAAAAGAGAGAGAGAGTGAGAGAGAGAGAGAGAGAGAGAGAGAGAGAGAGAGAGAGAGAGAGAGAGAGACAGAGACAGACAGAGACAGACAGACACAGACCTTGTTAAAAATACTGAGAGACAGAGACACAGAGAGAGAGACAGAGAGAGAGAGACAGAGAGACAGAGACAGAGAGACAGAGACAGAGACAGGAGGTGGTGGGGGAAGGGGGGAGAGAGAGAGAGAGAGAGACAGAGAGCAAAAGAATGTTAAACCAGCAGGCTGAGTGGGTAGTGACGATGGCTTTGAGTTTAGCTTAGAGCAACAGACGTAACAGGAATCTCCAAAGAAAGGAAAGAGAAGGCCAGGTTAAGAAATGTGTTCCTCTATCTATAGAAAGACTGTGTGACTACATTTTGTTAGCCTTATGACAAATTGTAGGGATTTCACACAGCTTACAGAAACAGGTCTTCCTAGAATGGAGAGTTGATGTCAGTTTAATCAACCCAAGGCAGCTGATGTGTTTGCATTCCATTTGTTCTTTCTAAATGGGAACAGGTTTAAAATGTTAACCGGAGATGTCATGTCAAACAATCCAACCGCTGAAGAGAATAGCAGACTTGGTCTAACTTTTGCACACGCTAAACCAGCAGAAGTCAGGAAAACTCAGTTTTAAAAGGACTGCATGACTGGTCACCCATACTGTTACCTTCAGCTATGCTGGGACATGGATCAGTGAAGTAAAGACAAGGATAGAGAAAACTCGAACAGCATTCTTCAAAATGAAAAAGGTCTTCTGCAGTCAGGACATAAGCCCAAGATTGAAAATCAGGCTTGTCAGATGTTACATCTTTTCTATCCTGCTCTATGGAGTGGAGAGTTGGTCTCTGACAGAAAACCACTTGAAGAGACTAGAAGCATTTGAAATGTGGATTTACAGGAGGCTGTTAAGTATAAGCTGGGTTAACAAAATCACAGATGAGGTGGTGATAAGCCGCCTGGGAAAGCAAAGGGAAATCATCAAAGCCATTAAAAAGCGAAAGTTAGAGTATTTCGGACATGTGATGCGACACCCGGAAAAATACGGCATACTTCACTTAATCCTCCAAGGAAAGATTGAAGGCAAATGAGGTCCAGGCAGAAGAAGAAGAACATCACGGCTTCAAAATCTAAGGGACTGGTTTGGACAAAACTCAGCAGCACTTTTTCATGCGGCTGTTGACAAAAACAGGATTGCCAACATGATCGCCAACGTCCGATGACGGATATGGCACAAGCAGAAGAAGAAAAATGCAGGCAACAAGTTGCCATTGCCACTGATGTCACCACAACATGGTAACACTCACCAGAGATGGATGTCAGTTAATTTAGGTGTATCTGGAGCAACCGGTGTATATCTAGGCACAGTTCCCTTTCCCTTCTGTCAGAACACAAATGCATCCAGCTTTCACTGAAAGAGGAAGTGTGTTCCACCACTCTACTTTTTGTGCATTATAAGCAGTGGAACCTATAGACAAAGTTGTCCTGACAGATAAGAAGGATCTTCAAATGCCTCAAAATAAAGCCTAAAGTCTAATGATTAAGGTACCAGGCTAGAAACCAGGAGATTGTGAGTACTAGTCCTGCAAAAACCTTGATATTCTGAGCTTGGTTGCTTTCTTGCAGACGTTTCATTACCAAACTAGGTAACATCATCAGTGCACTGCTGTTCAGCCCTGAACTACAAATATTCTCTGATCAGTTCTAGTCCTGTTTTAGGCATGAAAGCTGGCCGGGTGACTTTGGGCCAATCACCAGGAGTCTGTGAGTTTCAGTCCCGCCTTAGGCATGAAAGGCAGCTGGGTGACTTTGGGCCAATCACCAGGAAGTTGTGAGTTCTAGTCCTGCCTTCGGCATGAAAGACAGCTGGGTGACTTTGGGCCAATCACCAGGAGGTTGTGAGTTCCAGGCCCGCCTTAGGCATGAAAGACAGCCAGGTGACTGGGCCAATCACCAGGCGTCTGTGAGTTCCAGTCCTGCCTTAGCATGAAAGGCAGCTGGGTGACTTTGGGCCAATCACCAGGAAGTTGTGAGTTCTAGTCCTGCCTTAGGCCTGAAAGACAGCTGGGTGACTTTGGGCCAATCACCAGGAGGTTGTGAGTTCCAGGCCCGCCTTAGGCATGAAAGACAGCCGGGTGACTTTGGGCCAATCACCAGGAGTCTGTGAGTTCCAGGCCCGCCTTAGGCCTGAAAGACAGCTGGGTGACTTTGGGCCAATCACCAGGAGGTTGTGAGTTCCAGTCCTGCCTTCGGCATGAAAGACAGCTGGGTGATTTTGAGCCAGTCACAGCCCAACCCATCTTACAGGGCTATTGTGCTGGGGAAAATAGGAGGATGAAGGTATGTTTGCCACCTAATTTGTAAAAATAACAAAAGTGGGATAGAAATATAAATAAAAACTGGTGGTTCCATATCATGAATGAGTCTCTCACATGTGCCTCATTTGCACTCAGAACAAACAATGCCACATACTCCATGCACAATCCCTGTGCCTTATTTCTCCCAAGTGCCAGTCAAACAGGTTCTGAGAATAACACAGATTTATATGAAGTGTCATATTAATGCAAAGTGCTTGCGGTTGGCATTTGAGTAAATGTTCCGGGCTCAAATGCCTTATCAAAAAACAGCTAGTAAGTAGTCCTGCAAGGGCAGAACTCACGCATGCAGAAATGCATCCATTTGTGATTAAATCAAAGCATGCTATTTGTTACTTTCTCAAGCACCGCTCTGATGTTTCCTGAAACGAGCCATAATTACTCACAGAATTTAATCCTTTGGAGATTATGATCGGGTTCCTGAAAGTCAAACTGGATAATAGCCCAGGCAGCTTTAGTTCGGTTTTAAAGCAAAACTGAGATAAGAGTCTGGAGACATTCTTTTCCCTTCTTCCTCTACAGATCAAATTGTAATTAAATGGAAGTACAAGAAATATGTAGAGCAGGGGTCCTCAAACTTGGCAATTTTAAGACTTGTGGACTTCAACTCCCAGAATTCTCCAGCCAACATAGCTGGCTGGAGAATTCTGGGAGCTGAAGTCCACAAGTCTTAAAGTTGCCAAGTTTGGGGACCCCTGCCCTAGAGATAGCTCTGCTTAGACTCCTTTCTGGTGGACCCCAAGATCTCGTTAAGATCCATAGACAAAAGTCAGCTTTGAACATTCTAATTTTTGTTTTTTTACTGAAACAAGCACAACATTAAGACAAATGTCTATGGAGATTCTCAGTCATCCAGGTCATGGTTGTCCCAAAGGTGCTTTTTCAAGAGGCAACTGGACTTTCTGGGTTTTTCTTTGAAGACGTTTCACTTCTCATCCAAGAAGCTTCTTCAGCTCTCAAGAAGAGATGAGAAGTGAAACGTCTTCAAAGAAAAACCAGAAAGTTCAGTTGCCTCTTGAAAAAAGCACCTTTGAGACATTAAGACAAATGCTTTTTTTAAAAAGGAAAACAAACACACAATAACTCCAGTTTAAGTCTAAAGCAAAAACAGCCCCTGTTCTAAAGACCCATTAAAGTAATTCTAGATGCAACCAGGGTATACCTCAACCCCATACATCGTGATTCCTCATAATAACTCCTTCAAACCGTTAACCACGGTCTGCAGTACAGGTAGTCCTCAACTTACGACCACAACTGAGCCCAAAATTTCTGTTGCTAAGTAAGACGGTTGTTAAGTGAGTTTTGCCCCATTTTTCGAACTTTCTTGCCACCGTTGTTAAGTGAATCACTGCAGTTGTTAAGTTAGTAACATGGTTGTTAAGTGAATCCGGCTTCCCCATTGAATTTGCTTGTCAGAAGGTCGCAAAATATGACCACATGACCCTGGGACACGGCAACCGTCATAAATATGAGTCTGTTATCAAACATCTGAATTTTGATCATGTGACCATGATGCTGAAATGGTCAAAGTCAGCTTTTCAGTGCCCGTGTAACTTTGAACAGTCACTAAACAAACGGTTGTAAGTTGAGGACTTCCTGCAATCAAAATCTCTAAATGTTTTCTTCTTTCTTGCTTACAGCTCAAAGCATGTTCTCTTTTCCTCCGTCTTTCTCCCAAATATGTCTTTGTCGTGTACCCTGATTAAAAGGAGTAACTGAAATGCAAGGCTAAGACCCTACTCTAGATTGTATAGCTTTCCCCCAAAATTCTTTATCCTTAATTATTCAGAGTCAACATTTAGACACTATCCACACCTCAAGTGGTGAGAAATATGTAAAGTATGTATCTTTTAGTGCCGTTTTCCAAAAGATGTCCCGATTCACAGATCACAACAAGCCAACATATGACTTTTAATTATTGTACACTATGATGTGAAACAGCTATAACTTACTCAAAAAACATGATTAATCAAAACATGATTTAGCATTATGCATGAGCCTAGTTAATAACCCGCTGCTGTATAATTAATTCCTCCAGTCATAGCTGCACACATAAACTCCATCCAATATGCTATTGACACCTTAATGGCTCTTCTACCTCAAGATCAAATCGAAGTTTACAGGGGCAGCTGATTTCTCCTGCTAATTTCAACCTAGTGGATCACTTCCACTGATAATGCTTCTACTAAAAAAAAAAATCTTAAGTGTGCTGTAATTTTCCTACAAAATGAAATATGCACATCTCACATAGGGGGAAAAAAACAATTGAGGGGAGACTTGCCAGAGAAAAGAAACAGAATGGAGCAAATATTTCTGCCTGTAAGTGTTCAGTTCGTGGGAAGGAAGGAAGGAAGGATAGAAGGAGAAAGGGAAGGGAAGGGAAGGGAAGGGAAGGGAAGGGAAGGGAGGGAGGAAGGAAGGAAGGAAGGAAGGAAGGAAGGAAGGAAGGAAGGAAGGAAGGAAGGAAGGAAGGAAGGAAAGCTTTTCATTTCTAGATTCTTATTCTCATGACTTCTACCCTGCTCAAATGACAATCTGATTTCCCCCACACAGCTTTTCCAAAGAGTAGCACCAAAGATGTCAGCTTTTTTGCAACTGATACCACTGTTCCTATTTGAATCTATTCCGGTTGAAAAGAAATTTCAACTTTTCTCCCAAGTTCCAGTCTCACTTTTTCCCACTACGCTAATTAGATCTTGCACCCCATATATACCCCTGTAGTAGCCCTCCTTCCAGTCCCAGCTTCCTCTTACTCTAAAGACACTGCAAAACTTTCCCTGCAGAGAGAGAGAGAGTGTGTCATCTTTTCCCACGCCTTTCTCCAAGCATGTTTCAAGAGTTCTTGCATCACAAGAACCCACAACTATAGCCGATGGCAAGAAGCAAAGCAGAAAGCGTGATTTTTTTCCAAGCCATTCGCCTTCAGGTGGAAGGAAATGAACTCTGACAACCCCTTATCCCCTACATGAAGCACCGGTGGACAGCTAACCCCTAGCATGCAAAAACAGGGGCTGCATTCGTACAACCAATTTAAACCTGATTACTAACCAATCCGACGTCCAGGCTCTCGTCCTATACGACTCACCCCTGAACCCTAAATCACCCAGCATGAAACCCAACTCAGGTCAACACCAACCAAGAGGAGCAAGCTGTGTGAACGGAGCTGCCAGGTCTTGACCCGACTTGGCTGAATGTGTCGTGTGAACGCGGCCAGTGGGCACATTCTTCAGAGGCTGAAACAACAGGTGTGGTGGAAACCCCCAACTCAGCACCTGTCGGCACCTGGAATCCTACATCCATTTTTGGGCACCCCATCACACAAAACAAGATGTTGAGACTTTGGGGAAAAAATGCAAAGAAGAGCAACTAAGATGATCAAAGGCCTGGAGGCTAAAACATATGAAGAACGGTTGCAGGATTTGGGTTTGGCTAGTCTTGAGAAAAGAAGGACTAGGGGGGGATATGATAGCAGTCTTCCAGTATTTGAGGGGCTGCCACCAAGAAGAGGGGGTCAACTTATTTTCCAAAGGATCAGAGGGCAGGACAAGAAACAATGGATGGAAACTAATCAAGGGGAATTAAGAAGCAGCTTCCTAACAGGGAGGACAATTAACCAGTGGAACAACTTGCCTTCAGAAGTTGTGGATGCTTCATTATTGGGCGGGGGGGGGGGAGAAGAGACTGGACAGTCACTTGTCTGAAATGGTATAGGGTCTCCTGCTTGAGTGGGGGGGATGGACTAGAAGACCTCCAAGGTCCCTTCCAGCTCGATTCTGATTGATTCCGATTCTGATTCTGATTGATTCCGATTCCGATTCCGATTCTGATTGATTCCGATTCCGATTCTGATTCTGATTGATTCACAGCTACTGGAACCGGATTGCAAACAATCATTAGATGGCAGCTAATGATCTGACACTAGGCTACCATCTGGTAACTGCTTGGGGTTTGGCAGCTATGATATGGTAGCCTCTGAAATGACATAGGGTCTTCCGCTTGAGGGGGGGGGGAGGAGGCTGGACTAGAAGACCTCCAAGGTCCCTTCCAGCTCGATTCTGATTCCGATTCCTCTGGGGTTTTCCCACCTCGCAGGGTTGTCGGGAGGAGGGGGGGGAAAAAAGAGCAGCCGGGGCACGAAGCGGGAGACCCGCTCAGCCCGCAGATGCCCCGCGCGAGAAAGCAAGCGGGTGGGAGTT
>QLTV01004388.1:547645-564274 GCA_003457575.1 Thermophis baileyi
CCGTCCCCCACCCATTTCTCAGAATATAGAATAATAGAGTCGGAAGGGACCTCGGAGGTCTTCTAGTCCAACCTCCTGCTCAGAATGCAGAATAACAGAGTTGGAAGGGACCTCGGAGGTCTTCTAGTCCAACCCCGTGTTCAGGCAGGAGACCCTATCCTATTTCAGACAAATGGCCATTCAATCTCTTCTTGAAAACCTCCAGTGATGGAGCATTCACAACTTCTGGAGGCAAGTAGTTCCACTGGTTAATTGTTCTAACTGTTAAGAAATTTGTTCCAATGTTTAATGATTGACTGATTGGATCTCCTGTTAGAACACAATCCATAGAATAATAGAGCTGGAAGGGACGTTAGAGATCTTCTAGACCAACCCTCTGCCCATGGCAGGAGTCTTTATACAATCCTGGACAGTGTCCAATCTCTTCTTGAAAACCTCCAGTGATGGAGCATTCACAACTTCTGGAGGCAAGTAGTTCCACTGGTTAATTGTTCTAACTGTTAAGAAATTTGTTCCAATGTTTAAGGGGTTACCCCAAAGAAGAGGGGGGAGGGTGTCAACCTATTCTCCAAAGCACCTGAAGGCAGGAGAAGAAGCAATGGGTGGAAACTAATCAAGGAGTGAAGCAACTTAGAACTGAGGAGAAATTTCCTGACAGTTACAACAATTAATCAGGGGAACAACTTGCCTCCAGAAGTTGTGGGTGCTCCAACACTGGAGGCTTTTAAGAAGAGATTGCAGGAATTGGGTATGTCTAGTTTAATGAAAAGAAGGACTAGGGGTGACATGATAGCAGTGTTCCAATATTTGAAGGACTATCACAGAGAAGAGGAAGTTGACTTATTCTCCAAAGCACCTGAAGGCAGGACAAGAAAATTGGAAACTTAGGGAAGGAGATATCCAACCTAGAATTAAGTAGAAATTTTTGACATTTAGAACAATTAATCAGTGAAACAGCTTGCTTTCAGAAGCTGTGGGTGCTCCCATCACTGGAGGTTTTCAAGAAGCTGTTTGTAAAGGGTCTCTTGTTTGGGCAGAAGGTTGGACTAGATCACAGGTCACCAACCAGTGGTCTGCGGACCACTGGTGGTCCGCGAGAAAATTTTGGTGGTCCGTGGAGAAATCTTGGCCCCTGGGCCAGATATGGCCGAGAGCAATTAATCCAGCCCGCACACGGGAACACAAGGCTGCACTGCCCAACATCACCCCACCCACACGCCAGCCCCCACTCTTAAGGCCAAATGCAAACCTCACCTTGAGTATAGCGGTGCGAGCCACACGAGCTGGAACAGGAAGGTAAGACCAAGAACTCGCCGCGCTCAGCCAAACGGCTGCATGGGGGGGGGGGAGGTTCAGCCGCCTTTCGGGCCTACATCTCTCCTTCTGTGAGGCCTCCGGGTAGGAGGCCCGAGAGAAAGCGCCTGCTAGATCGGCCCCCTGCAAACTCTCGTCTCTCAAGGAGCCCGGCTGTAGTTTCCCACGCCACTTCAGCAAGCACTCCTCCAGAGATGGGTTTTCAGGGGGTCGAGCTAGCGTCTGCAATGGACAGTACACCCGGGTGGAGGAGCTGCAACAGGCCAGTCCTGTGAGTGTGACTACTACAGCTCTGGAATATGGGACCGGCTGTGGTAGGGCTGGAAATCTCTGCCCTGGGATGGCACTTGCAATGTGCAACTTTGCAGGTGGTACAATATGCAAAAAGGAACGGAGCCCTTGCTGGCTGGAATGAAATAATGGTGCTGTTGTTGTGGTGGTGGGGGGTGTGCTGCGCAAGTGGGCCGAAGTGGGGGTTGCGATGGCAGGAAGCTGCGGGAGCAAAGCGCTACTTGCATTTGCATGGCATCAGCATTCCACCTTGGTATATTTGCGCCAGCTGGTGGCCCAAGGCAGCCCTCGTCTCCTGCCGTTTAGGACTCAGGTAAACGACATCCAGTCTGGGAAGCAGCGGCACTGGCGCGGGAGCTGCGCGCCCAGGAGAGCCTCCCTTAGCGGCCTTGTGCCAGCTGGCGGTGGCACGCTGCGCCCAGAGCCTGGGCCACCTGGCAGGTGAGGTGGCGGCGCTGGCTGAAGCGGCGCAATTCTGGCTGCGCCACGAGCGGGAGCTCCGCCTGCAGCAAGGCCCCGGCTTGGGCCTCTCCGAGTACCTGCCGGCCACCCACGGCTGCATGGCTTTCGACGCTCGCCTCCACGTGGACTTGGGGCAGCCGGCGCCGGCGGCAGGACTGTGGCTGGAGCTGGGCAACAAGCTGCGCTCCGCCGGCGAGCTGAGCCAAGCCATGCCGGCTTTCCTGCACGCCGCCAACCTGCTGGCCGTGGGCCACCTGCCCATTTTGCAGAAGGAACTGTGACCACTGCTGACGGCGGAGCAGAACTACCTTGGGATTGCTTCGGGCAGGTGGAGGGGGCGGGGGGACTCGGCCGTGCCCGGTGGCCCCATCAGCTTCCCGCAGGCGGAGGGAACCGGTGGGGTTTTGGAAGCACAAAGCCACCAGGGAGCCCACGAGGTCCGGCCTCCTGCGCCCCCTGAGCGCCCGTGCGGGGACCCCGGATCCCCTTCCAAAGCCCGTGTGGCATGCAGCGTAGTGGTGCCAAGCAGGAGCCCCGGCAGGTGCGGCGCTGGGCGAGACAGAGGCGCTGCTGGAGCGCACCTGCCGGGGAGGCTGGCCGACCACTCAGCCAGCCGCAGGAGGCCTTGAAACGGCCGGGCAGGGTGGCCCTGGCCCAGTTGCAGCCCCCGCGGCATTGGGAGCGGCGGGGGTCCGGTTGTACAGTTGGAGCGGCCACTCCCCACCCCCGCACCGGAGCCACGCGCACCCCGACAGCTCTGCGCAGTGAGGAAGAGCAGGCGGGCGGCGGGGAGGTGCGTGTGGAGGCGTGTGTCCTGGCAGCCATGGGGCGAGGCGGACTGTTCTGCCCTCGGGAGGGAATGCCCCCCAAATACAGGCAGGGGACAAGGGGAAGGCTTTTGGCTGACTGCCTCCGCTTTGCTGTCCTCCGGGTCAGGGCTGTCCAAAAGGGGCTTTTGCAAGAGGCAACTGGACTTTTTTGGTTTTTTCCTTGAAGATGTTTTGCTTCTCATCCAAGAAGAATTGAAGAAGCTTCTTGGATCAGAAGCGAAAGGTCTTCAAGGAAAAACCAAGGAAGTCCAGTTGCCTCTTGCAAAAGCCCCTTTGGGGGAGATGCGTGTCCTGTCACTGGCAAAGGGTGAAAGCTCAGGGATTCCAAGCTCCAATCTGCCCTGGGGGGAGGGGGATTTCCTATTTTCCAGAAGGCCATTTATTACTAGTTAAAATGCTTAAAAAAGTTAAAAAAAAAGTTGGCCACACCCACCCAGTCACATGACCCCCACCAAGCCATGCCCACCAACCACGCCCACAGAACCAGTGGCAAAAAAATTTTAGATTTCACCACTGGTCCGCGGGATTTAAAATTATGACCTTGGTGATCCCTGAGGTCCAAAAGGTTGGGGACCCCTGGACTAGATAACCTCCAAGGTCCCTTCCAACTCTGTTAATTTGCAATTCTGTAAAATCACCCAGGCAACTGGATAAAAAAGAGTTCCATTTTTTTACTGACAATTGTTTTTGAGATGGATGGATAAACAGATTGACAGACATGTACGCATACAGGGGGGGAGAGAGAGAGAGGCTCATCGGAATGACAACCACATGCTCACAACCCTAAAAATCTGCATAGGAGATCTTTCCAAAAAGTTCATTACTGTTTCCAGACTGCTTTCCAAGATCCATCCGGTTTATCCATTCTGGTTTTAATTGCTTCATTTTGCTGCCACTTATCTTAGCTGCTTTTTAAAAAAAAAAAAAAGAAATCACCCATGAAGGTGATTACAGGGTGTTGTATCAATAAGAATTCAAAGAAATAAATGTTTTTGGGACTCCCTGTTGTTTGTTTTGCATCTTTCTCTTGAATATCTGTTTTGGATTGCACATGGATATTGGCAGGCACCCTTTCCTCAAAAGCTCAGCCTTCCTGCCAACAAGTCTTTATTTTATAAGCTGCGAGTTCACGGCAAGCTGAGATCATTTTTTTACAATACGATCTAGCTTACAGCCCTGGCAAATTCTGGAAGCTACCCATCCGATTGTTTCATTGCCAGGCCGAGATAGGCAGGTGCTCGGTGCATCCTTTTTCAATAAAGGAGAATATTTGTGGCTCGGGGTTCAAATGGAAGGTCCTTGGCTGCTCTCTGAGCTTGGTTGTTTTCTTGCAGACGTTGCATTACCCAACTAGGTTACATCATCAGTGCTAGTAAGGGAAAGCAAACCCCACTCTCTGCTAACACTGATGATGTTACCTAGTGTGGGTAATGAAACGTCTGCAAGAAAATAACCAAGCTCAGAGACCACCGAAGGCATCCTTTTCACTTACATCAAAATTCTTCAGTAGATCTAATTGCTGAATCCTGACCAATCATAACTTGCACTGGAAAAAAAAATAGAATCAGAATCAGAATAGAGCTGGAAGGTCTTCTAGTCCATCCCCCTGCTCAAGCAAGAGATCCTATACAAGTAGTCCTTGACATATGACCGCAATTGGGACCGGGATTTCCATTGCTAAGCCATGTGGCCGACAAGTGAATTGCATCCAATTTTACAACTTTGTTTTGACATTAAATGAATCCTGACAGCATGCGAAGTTGCACATGGCAACCACATTAAACTGAAATGCTCCAACCATTGTAAACACATGCTGGTTGCCAAGCACCCAAATTTTGATCCCAGGGATGCTGCAATGGTCCTAAGTGTGAGGACCTGTTGTAAGTCTTTACTTTCAGCACCGATGTTACCTCGAATTTGTAACACCACCCCCATCCGCAGAGAATTTAATGCTTAAATGCTGGAAGATAAAGCAATGGGTTTTTTGTTTTTTTTTTGTCTGTGAGTGAAATAATTGTACGAAAGCTAAGCACCCTTTACTTGTGCGGCTGAATTAATTCCAAAACTGGCGAATCGGCAAAGAATCCACTTGTATGATATTTCGGATGATGAAAAGGATGATAAGAAATAACCGAACATTTTACAAGCCCTCTAATTTTTAGCTTACCGTATTTTTCGGAGTATAAGACACACTTCCCCCCCCCAAAAAAGTGGGTGAAAATGTCGGTACATCTTATAGACCGAATACAGCAGAGGTGGGTTTCAGCAGGTTCTGACCAGTTCTGGAGAACCGGTAGCGGAAATTTTGAATAGTTCGGAGAACCGGTAAATACCACCTCTGACTGGCCCCGCCCCCATCTATTCTCTGCCTCCCGAGTCCCAGCTGATCGGGAGGAAATGGGGATTTTGCAGTAACCTTCCCCTGCCACGCCCACCAAGCCACGCCATGCCCACCAAGCCACGCCCACAGAACCGGTAGTAAAAAAATGTGAATCCCACCACTGGATACAGGCCTGTTTTCGGGCTCCCGAACCCTCCACGCATTGCATTTTTGCTCTCCCCGGCCCCCAGAAGCTCTCTGCAGGCCAAAAACGGGCATGTTTTTTGGCAAAAACGGAAGTGCGGAGCACTGCAGAGTGCTTCTGGGGGCCGGGGAAGGCGAAAACGCGACGCGCGGAGGCGTTGTTTTCCTCCTGTAAATCTAGGTGCGTCTTATAGTCTGAAAAATACGGTAATTGTGGACATAAGTCAAGGACTGCCAGTATTCGGGTTGCAATTTTATCCCAGGCTTATATTTCATTAATCTGTTGCCTTGGCTGTGGCTGTTCTTCCTATTCCTCAAGGCTACTTTTTCTGCCCATTACCCATGCAGAATTGGTATTGTAGTCCAACACATCCGGTAAACATAAGATATGGGAAAGCAAAGCTAGCACAACCACTGAAAAACATATTTTTTTTTCCTGATTGCTGGTTGCAAACTTGAAATGACCAGGAAGTCTATGCACCAACTGATTGGTGTTTTCAGCCCCGGGAGTTATCTAAACTGGTCAGGGTGTGATCATTTTAAGAAAAGCAGGTCAGTTTTGTGGCTTTCTCGCCAAGTGACTCAGTCCAAAAACTCTGAGCGATAAAGGAAGGTGTGTCCCGGGGTAACAGTAAACACAAATGGACACTAATCAAGCAAGCCTTTCATCCAGGAAGTATAAAGTGTTCTGAGGCCCTGATGTAAGAATTATCCATCATATACCATAAATTGAGGTATGTTTTGCTGGCATACTTTTTGGCAACAAACACATATCCTCAAAAAGTAAGTGACCCTGATTTAAGAACAAACAACCAAAGGGAGATTAGCCAGGAGGGGGGGAAAACCTGAGAAAAGCTTTCTATATTGAATAGAAATTTTTATCTGAAGTAAACATATATATATATATATATATCTTAACCTTCCTTCGGGGAAATACGGCTAGTTCTCGGCTTACAGCCATTCGTCCAGCTAGTTCTTGGCTTACAACCATTCGCTTGCGACCGCTCAAAATTTCAACGCCACTGAAAAAAGTGACTTACAGCCAGTCCTCGCATTTATGACCGTTTCAGCAGCCCTACAATCATATGATAAAAATTTAAGCACTTGGCAACCAGCATGTATTTATGACAATTGCCGCATCTAGGGATTCATTTGTAAACCTTCCCAGTCGGCCTACGACAAGCCAAGTCAGTGGGAAAAGCTGGATTCACTTAACAACTGCAGTGATTCATTTAACAACGGTGGCAAAAAAAGATCGTAAAATTAGATGTGACTCACTTAACAACCACTTTGCTTAGCCATGGAAATTCTAGGCCCAAGTGTGGTTGTAAGCAGAGGATTACCTATACAGCTTTTACACGACCTGTTAATTCAGTTTGGGCTCCATGTTTAAACTATTTGTGACTGTCGGTAAGGTTTGTGTAGCCAGAAGGGCGATACAGATAGTCCTTGACTTACAATCATTCAATGTAGCCTCTGTGGGGCTACCACAGAGAGGAGGGGGTCAGGCTGTTTTCGAAGGCACCAGAAGGCCAGACAAGGAATAATGGATGGAAACTGACCAAGGAGAGATTCAACCTGGAGATAAGGAGAAACTTTCTGACAGTGAGAGCGATCAACCAGTGGAACAGAAGTTGCCTTCGGAGGTTGTGAGAGCTCCAACACTTGAGACTTTCAAGAGGAGATTGGACTGCCATTTGTCTGAAATGGTGTAGGGACTCCTGCTTGAGTGGGGGGTTGGACTAGATGACCTACAAGGTCCCTTCCAACTCTATTAATCTATCAATTAGCGACCATTTGAAGTTGCTAATACTGAAAAAAGTGAGATGACTGTTTTTCACGCTTAAGACCATTACAGAATCCTCATGGTCCTGTGATCAAAATTTAGACGCTTGGCAACTGGCTCCTATTTATGACGGTTGCAGTGTCCCGGTGGTCATACGATTCCCTTTTTTGCGACCCTCTCACAAGCAAAATCAGTGGGGAATCCAGATTCATTTAACAACCCTGTTACTAACTTAACAACTGCAGCGTTTCACAACAACTGTGGCAAGATAGGTGCATAAAATAGGTGATGCACATTTAACAACGGTCTTGTTTAGCAACGGAAATATTGGGCTCGATTGTGGTCGTAAGTCAAGGACTGCCTATGAAGAAATATGAGTGCCCTGGCACAGAAAATCTCCTGCTCTTTTTTTTTTTTCCCCCGTGCAGAACTGGCAGGATTTGTGATTGGGAGTTGTGCTTTATCCCTTGTCTACCTGGTGGAGTTAGTTCCTGGAGCAGCCGAGAGCGAGCTACGAATGAGAACAAGGCAAATACTGGACCAGATCCAGAGCTCTGCTTGCTTCATTCCTAGCATTTCTGCTTGCTTCATTCCTAATATTATGCAAACTCGCGAAGCAGACCTGCCAGTTCTTACAAAGGTGCTGAAATGTTATCTTGCTTTTTCCAGGCAGCTTGCTTCCATCGTTGCAAGAGACGCAAGGTATCTTCGGGGATTTTACAACGTTACTGGGCAAAAGAATGAGGAATTCAGCTACATTTACGGTATCTCAGGCAATCACAAAAAACAGGTTGTAACAACCTGTTCCAGGTTGGAATGGTTAATTCGAAAAATGCAGACTGTCTCACATATAAGCTGCGCATCTCTGTTACGAGGTAGTCCTCGACTTACAACCATTGTAAGCCATACGATGCCACAGCCGTATTTGCTGAATGGATGGAAACTACTCAAGGAGAGAAGCAACCTAGAACTAAGGAGGAATTTCCTGACAGTTAGAATAATTAACCAGCGGAACAGAAGTTGTGGCTGCTCCATCACTGGAAGTTTTTAAGAAGAGATGGGACAGCCATTTGTCTGAAATGGTATGGGGTTTCCTGCCTAAGCAGGGGGTTGGACTAGAAGACCTCCAAGGTCCCTTCCCACTCTGTTATTCTGTTATACAACAGACTAGGCTATAAGTAAGTAAATCTCATTCTGATGTCGAATATTGTAAACATGCATTATTATGTTTATCTCCTAAGTTGATTCATTATGACACAGGGAAATTTTGAACTAGTAATTTGCAGTAGCAATTCATAACATACCATTGCTAAAGCCAATTTGGTAATCCTGGAAAAAAAAGAAGAAGAAAAAAGAAAAAAGAAAAGAAAAGAAGAAAAAAGAAAAGAAAAAAGAAGAAAAGAAAGAAAAGAAAAGAAAAGAAAAGAAGAAAAGAGGGAGGGAGGGAGGGAGGAAGGAAGGAAAAGAAAGAAAAAGAAAGAAAGAATTATAGGTAATATGTAAAGGGGATTTCTGTACAATATGAAGAAAGAAAGAAAGAAAGAAAGAAGAAAGAAGAAAGAAAAGGAAGGAAGGAGTAGGGAGGGGAAAGGGAAGGAAAAAGAAGGGAGAAAAAGAGAAAGAAAGAGAAAGAGAGAGAGAGACAGGAAGGAAGGAAGGAAGAAAGGAAGGAGTAGGGAGGGGAAAGGGAAGGAAAAAAGAAGGGAGAAAAGAAATAGAAAAAGAGAAGAAAGAAAGAAAGAAAGAAAGATGGAAGGAAGGAAAATAATTAAATTATTTGATACAGAGAGCAAGAAGATAAGACCATCTGGGGAGGGGTCTTATCATTGCCATCCTGTTGTAGTCCATTAGTCCCCCACAGCCCTAGATGAAACATTAAGCCGCATAAGTGCCTGCTTGGGCCATCAAGGGAAGGGAGGCAGCACCAAGTTTCAGGCTGAGTGGCCACCTGGAGATGAGAAACTGGCCAAATTAGCTCTGATACGGAAGGTGGTCTTGAGGTCTCTTGTCACTCTTACTGAAACATTTTTGCAAAGGTTCCCTATCAGTCTCCTGGATTGGAATGGCTCCTCCTTAATCTAGCTCTTCTTTTATTATTTTGGAGCCCTCTTCTGGGGAATCCGACTTTCTTCTGCCTCCTTTCAATGATCTTTTCCCACGTTTTGAAAAGGCGCAAAGGAAGCCACATTTAGTTAACGCTGATGCCTGGCTAAAACAGGAGCTGAGTTTTCCAAAATTACTTGAAAGGAACAAAGGCGATTCGTTCTCTTGAACTTGATTGCAGAATCAAAAATTAGATGTGGAGGTTTTTCAAGCAGCTATCTACAAACTTCAGGGGCCCAGCTTTCAATGCAGGATTGAGCTATAACCATTCGTTTAGTGACCGTTCGACGTTACAACGGCACTGAAAAAAGCGACCTGCTGCGACCATTTTTCACACTTACGACAGCCTCCCCATGGTCACGTGTTCAAAATTCGGACGCTTGACCACTAGTTCATATTTATGATGGTTGCAGTGTTCCCAGCATCACGTGATCCCCTTTTGCGACCTTCTGACGAGCAAAGTCGATGGGGAAGCCAGATTCACTTTAACAACCGTGTTACTAACTGAACAACTGCAGTGATTCACTTAACAGCTGTGGCAAGAAAGGTCGTAATATGGGGCAAAGCTCATTTAAGAACTGTCTTGCTTAGCAGTGGAAATTTGGGGGCTCAGTTGTGTGTCGTAAGTCGACACACTATCTGTTCGTTGCTTTTAGTTTGGCAAGATTTCTCTCTCTAGGTGTGGAACAACAAAGTGTAGGAAGTTAGCACCCACCCCTCTCCTAGAAAAATGAGATAAGGAAATATTAAAAGGGCAGAATATTTCCCCTAAAAGGGAGGCAGAGACTCAGCCCCCCCCTCACCTTTGTCAATGGGCCATTAAGGCCTGGGCCAGTCTATTCTACATAACAAAGATCTACCTCCTTCAGGCAGAGCCATAGTAGGAATTGCCCAAAGCCCTTTCATTACATCATCACCCAGCAAGAGTCAACCAAGTCTGGGACTCAAAAGACAACCTACAAAATTATCCCTGCATGGCCCCATGGGAGTCTGACAACCAATCAGAATACAAATTCAAATTCAAAGCTGAACAGAGTGTATAAATCTCTCTCCCTCTCTCACGCACTCAACCGTGTGCCTTTTTTGCCCAGGACCTCAAAACCATGTGGTCCTGTCCACCATTAAACCATCTTTCCAAGCAATCTCCATGTTTCCAGTGTCTTTCTCCCCACTTGGAACTGAACCCAGATGGACATTTCTTCCAACAATTGGAAACGGCTTAAAAATAGTTCGTGGGTGTCTTTCTTGGTTTCTGGAGCCTGACAAAGAGCCAGTTCTGACAGAATGGCACCTAATCAATCAATCAGCAGCATTTGAGTAGCTGCCCAATTATGACTCCCATAAGAATGCATTGAGAAAAAAATCAGAATTTTTTTTCCTCTGTGTCAGCCAGATGCAGCAAATTTGGTCCCTGCTGTTTGGTCTTCAAAAGTGACCTTCCCAACACAGAGACAGATAAAGTAGACATGTGTCTATGGAGATTCTCAATCATCCGGGTCATGGTTGTCCCAACAAAAGGCAACTGAACTTTCTGGTTTTTCTTTGAAGATGTTTTGCTTCTCATCGAAGAAGCTTCTTCAGTTCTGACTGAATGGTGGAGAATATAAATCCTTCCACTCCACCATTCAGTCAGAGCTGAAGAAGCTTCTTGGATGAGAAGCGAAACGTCTTCAAGGCAAAACAAGAAAGTCCATCTTGCCTTTTGGGGGGAAAAAGCACCTTTGGGACATAAGTTAGACGCAGTTTTAAAACTAGACACAATCTCTTTCCAACAACTGGTTGGGAGGGAAAGAATTAAAAGGAAAAGATGTATAAAATACGAAAATAAGACCTGGACATTTCTCCCCCTTCCTGTGAAAAGATCAATTAAAATGGGTTGCAAAATGTTTCATTCTGAAACATATCGCAACTGTACTCCAATCAGCTGGAAATGATGAAATAGCCTGTTCAAATAATTAAATAATCCAAATTCTAAATAATGTTGCTGTCTTTTTCCCATGCTGACACATTTCATGGCATCCTTTTAAACATGAGAGATTGTAAACAACATAAAGAAGGAAGAATGTTAGCGTCTTATGTTTTTTTCCTCTATTTGCACATAAAGAGCACGAGAAGGTCTGTATCCTGTCTATCTGTTTGGGACTTTTGCGTCACTCCAACCAAATCATTGGTGGTCTGTCTTAAGCCCAAAATATTTGTTAATTGGAAAGGAGAATGCACAGAAAAAGGAATTTATTTACAAGAATAGAAACAGCCACATTTCAAAGGGAGCAGCAAATCGTCAGTACCGCAACAACACTTTTGAAGTTGCAGGTTGCGGTAGGATGACAACACTTCGGTAGAGTTGTCCCACATCAATAAAGGAGAATGTTTGTAGCTTGGGGTTGAAATGAGGGGTCCTTGGTGGTCTCTGAGCTTGGTTGTTCACTTGCAGACCTTTCATTACCCAAACTAGATAACATCATCAATGCTACTTTGGACTAACCATTTCTCTGGGAATGAATAAGGTCTCCTGCTAGAGCAGGGGGTTGGTGTAGAAGGCCTCCAAGTTCCCTTCCACCCTTGTGATTCTATGACTCTAGGTCTTATACTGCTGTGGTGATTTGAAAAGCAAACCATTGGTTTTCATCTTACTTTTCCAATAACTCAGTGACACTTCGAAGCTGCAAAATCTAACATCACCCACGTGTCACTCTGTGCTGGAGATCTTCGCCTCATTCTATATTAGTGGTGTCCCTAGTGCAAAGCTATGTGTTAAAAAAAATCATGTGATTTAAACATAGAAATTTCCTGACAGTGACAACAATTAATCAGTAGAACAACTTGCCTCCAGAAGTTGTAGGTGTTCCAGCACTGGAGGTTTTTAAGAGGAGATTGGACAACCATTTGTCTGAAATGGTATAGGATCTCCTGCTTGAGCAGTGGGTTGGACTAGAAGACCTCCAAGGTCCCTTCCAACTCTGTTATTCTGTTACATGTGTCAGTTTTGCTTAAGATGTATATAAATGTCTACTTCTTGTTGTTAGTCGCGAAGTCGTGTCCGACCCATCGCGACCCCATGGACAACGTTCCTCCAGGCCTTCCTGTCCTCTACCATCCTCTGGAGTCCATTTAAGCTCACGCCTACTGCTTCAGTGACTCCATCCAGCCACCTCATTCTACCACCTCTAAGCTTTTTCTCCTTTGCTCCCCTAATGTGTGTGTGTGTGTGTGTGTCCCATAATTAATTATTTTATTAACACATTCTAAAATGATTTAAAATCGTTCACAGCAGGATTACTCTTTTTGGAATCTAATGACTCAGCACTCCATTAATTTTTTCTCTTTTAAAATTTCTATTATTTTTTCTTTTATACTTTGAGGTATTTGCTTCTCACCTGCTTTGTACTGCCCTGCAGGGTGTTTTTTTTTTTTTTTTTTTTTTTATAATACAAACTGGGAAAAATAAATCCCGCTGTGTTCAAGAAAACTTTTATGTCTGGGTAAAAACACTCTTTTGAATGAAAAGCCATAAGTGGCCTGATTATTTTTGAAAGAGTGGTTTGTGTACTGAGGGGGGAAAAAACCTTTATTTCAAAAGAGCTTGTCTGTAATCCAACAAAAACTCAAAACTCTAAATGTGTCCAATTTATAGAATAATTTCCAACCACGTAAAGGATGAAAAGCCACAGGGCAGTCTCCTGCAATGTTGGATGCTTGTGTTGGTCTTCTCAACCACAATACCGATAAACGCCACCCAATACCACTCACGTGAGGCTGGCTGAGCTTTATGGAAGTTGTTATCCCATGCATCTGGAAGGCACAACTAGAGAATGAATGCCCCTGCCTTTATTTATTTATTTATTTAATTGCCAAGCCACCAAATCTTTCTGTCCTGATTTTCAAATTAACCGAAGAATCTCCAAAGCTGTTCACAATAAGAAAACGTTTATACAGGTACCAACCCATTCCAAACCAGGTGGAAACAGGTAAAAGACAACTGTCTAGATAAAAGGAAACAGATGCTGGCTGGGGAATTCTGGGAGTTGAAGTCAATGTAACTTCAAGTGGCCAAGGTTAAGGAACACTGGATTACTGAATCAAATGGTGTTTGAAATTGATCCCTCTTTTTTGTCGGTCATCCTCAAACTTTTCTACTTCACTGTTTCCTTGGGCTGCATGATCAGTTCTGTATAATGATCATCCATCAGTTGCTGCCTATTTTTGTGGGTGAGGGCAGCAATGTTATTCCTTTCTTCAGCCATTCCTCCTCCTCCTCCTCCTCCTCCTCCTCCTCCTCCTCCTCCTCTCAGTAAGCTTCCAAGAGGGAAAGAAACAGATTGGTCTTTCCAGAACCCTCTTGAATGAGGCCAAGGCACTCCATTAGGCATCTGGCCACTGATTCGGAAGTACCAAACATGAGGTTGTCTCAAATGTAGTGAAAAAGAAGGAGGAGGAGAGATGACATCATCTACCTACTAAAGGATGATGACCAATGTTAAGATGCTACCAACGGAGAGAAGATCGCAGAATTATCACCTCAGATTTTGCGAGAAGTTTTGCATTGTGTATGTGTGTGAGAGAGGGGGGGAGAGGGAGGGAGGGGGGAGAGAGAGAGAGAGAGAGAGAGAGAGATCACATGTTAAATCAATTTTGTGGCTTGGAAAAGGGAAGGAGAAGTAGATCAAATTATGTCTTAATTGTCCATTTCCCCCTGGAAATTTGATCATCTCCCATTCTATTGGCTTTCGGGAAGTGTTAAAAACAGAAACATTTTGGAGAGCTTTTGATTATGAAATGTTTCCATCAATCTATTCATTGGGTTGAACTGAGTTGGATTAGGATGGGCAGGTTGGGACAAGTATGATTGGCTGGTTGGGCTCTATGCAATTTTCATTTATTCTGGTTCATTATCATGGACAGGTTACCCTACCTCATTGTTTTGATCTTTTCTTTTATTATCCTATTGATATCTTAATGTATTTTTTTCAGCAACCAAGTTGTCTTTCAGCTGTGTGGTAGAAATCCAAGGAATAAAATAAATGAGTAAAAATAATAAAATCAATAATTCATAACAGAATAACAGACTTGGAAGGGACTTGGAGGTCTTCTAGTCCAACTCCCTGCTGAAGCAGGAAATCCTATACCCGTGATGGGGAACCTATGGCACACGTGGCCGAAGTGGCACGCAGAGCCATGTCACCTGGCACGCACGGCATTGCCCGTTCCTCTTCTGGGTTTATGGTGCGCATGTGCGCACGACGATCAGCTGGCCTACGTGTGTGCGGCAGTGCCGGAAACTGGAAGAGCTGGTCTTCCATTTTCCTGCGTGAGCACGTGTGCCGGCCAGTTGATCGTCAAATGCGTATGTGCGCCAGAAACCCGGAAGACTAGCTGGCCGGCACGCATGTGCGCACCGAAAACCAGAAGTTCATTTTTGGGCACGTGCATGCGCCCTGGGCAGCTGCTCTTCCGGGTTGCGGCCCAGACGAGCGGTGCCAAAAAGGTTCACCATCACTGTCCTATACCTTTCCAGACAAATGGCTGTCCAATCTCTTCTTGAAAACCTCCAGTGATGGAGCAACCACATCTTCTGAAGGCAAGTCATTCCACTGACTAATTGTTCTCACTGTTAGGAAATTTCTCCTTAATTCTAAGTTGCTTCTCTCCTTAATTAGTTTCCATCCATTGCTTCTTGTCTTGCCTTCTGGTGCTTTGGAGAATAGGTTGACCCCCTCTTCTTTGTGGCAGCTCCTCAAATATTGGAAGACTGCTATCATGTCACCCACAGTCCTTCTTTTCTCTAGACTAGCCAAACCCAATTCCTGCAACCGTTCTTCGTATGTTTTAGCCTCCAGCCCCTGAATCATCCAATTGTCTTTCCTCACCTCACTCCCACCTGTATTTGGAATAGATCTTCAACTTGGAAATAACATTGCAGCTATTTTGTAATTTCCAGTTTATGTAAAATAGTTTCAGAAAGTTGGAACCTTGAGCAATTTAGGAAAGCAGTCGACATGCTCTTTAAAATGATAGCCTTCGGGACATCATACACTGCAGGTTCAATGGAGCATCTCCCATGAGTTTCAGAAGCATATCCAAGAGGAAGATTCTATACTTTGCTCCAACCTTTTGTTCCTCCAGAAGTTAATCTATATGCCTCTGCTTTGTAACAAATCATTTCCTGTATTTTCTAAGAGTCACATCATCCACATAAATTCTTGCTTAAGCCGTGTTGATTTTATCCGAGCTCAAGAATGCATGGGTTTCTTGCAGGTACCCAGTTCCTATGAACATCGGGCCGCAGTTATCCCAATATCTGTAAAAACAGACCAGTTTAAAGGCCATGCCTCTTGGCTGGCGTAACAGGAAACCATTATAATTAAAAATGAGAGATTGGGGAGGGAGGGAGAATCAGCCTATGATACACTTTCTGGAACCTTTATGCATCTGGAACACCCTCTATGGCCACCATATGGCTCTCTGGAATTAGTCTACTTTCCTTGGGTTAAATTCCTTCTCTGCCATCTCTCTCTCTCTCTCTCTCTCTCTCTCTCTCTCTCTCTCTCTCTCTCTCTCTCTCTCTCTCTCATCTATCTATCTATAAAGTTTTCAATAAAAATTATCAAGCAAATGATGTTCAGATGATGTTGTGCTTAACAACTTTGCAGGATGTGCTTAATGATGGCTATCAGAAATTCTGCTATCTATCTATCTATCTATCTATCTATCTATCTATCTATCTATCTATCATCTATCTATCTATCTATCTCGGTATCTACCTACCTATTTATCTATCATCTATCTATCTACCACAGAGGGCTGGCTGGCTGGCTGGCTGGCTGGCCGGCTGGATAAATAGACTAGAATAACAGAGTTGGAAGGGACCTTGGAGGTCTTCTAGTCCAACACCCTGCTTAGGCAGGAAACCCTACACCACTTCAGACAAATGGTTATCCAATCTCTTCTTAAAAACTTCCAGTGTTGGAGCATTCACAACTTCTGGAGGCAAGTCGTTCCACTGATTAATTGTTCTGTCAGGAAATTTCTCCTTAGTTCTAAGTTGCTTCTCTCCTTGATTAGTTTCCACCCATTGGTTCTTGTCCTGCCCTCCTGTGCGTTGGAGAATAAGTCAACTTCCTCTTCTCTGTGACAGCCCCTCAAGTCCTGGAAGACTGCTATCATGTCACTCCTAGTCCTTCTCTTTGCTAGACTGGACGTATCTAGTTCCCTTAGCCCTTCGTCATACAATTTAGCCTCCAGACCTCATACCATCTTTGTGGCTCCTCTCTGTCTTTCTAGAAATGCTTCAGCATTTTTTTTTATTAATTAAGAACTAC
>QLTV01004388.1:566330-583010 GCA_003457575.1 Thermophis baileyi
ATAGGTAGGTAGGTAGATAGATAGATAGATAGATAGATAGATAGATAGATAGATTGATATTTAGATAGATAGATAGATAGATAGATAGATAGATAGATGATACCATAGATAGATAGATAGATAGATAGATAGATGATAGATAGATAGATCAATAGAAAGACAGACAGACAGACAGACACACACACACACACACACACAAACACGGATGATAGGTGGATGGATGGATGGATGGACTGACAGATGATTGATTGATTGAGATGGTATCTGTCTATCCTCTATTTATCTATTTCTGTATATCTGTCTATTTATCATCCATCTATCTATCTATCTATCTATCTATCTATCTATCTATCTATCTATCGATCTATCTATCTATCTATCTAGCTATCGATCTATCTATCTATCTATCCATCTATTAATCTATCTATCTATCTATCTAGCCAATCATCTATCTATCTATCTATCTATCTATCTATCAATCATCTATCCATCTATCCATCTATCCATCTATCCATCCATCCATCCATCCATCCATCCATCTCTATCTCAATATCAAAAAAGCACATCCATGCAAATGACTATTAAAGAACAAGTCTTTGAGCTTCCCTAAAACCATTGTATATATATTATGGACTCCAAATGGGCTCCCACTGATAGCTGAACAACTCCATCTGTGACCGCTCTCTTCTTGGCACTCTCTCCAAACCACGACTGGGAATAAACGGTGATTGTCCTCTTTTTCGAAATCAATTGACAGATTCCCCAAGACTATTCCCTGGAGTCAGGGATCTTGTGGGTGGTTTCTAAGCCAGGAATCACTTGAGAGGCTAAAAATATATTTCACTGGAACCCTAAAGTGCTTAGTATATACACACACACTCAATATGGGGAACATTTTAAATTGGGACAGCGACAGTGGTGGGATTCAGCCGGTTCGGGATGGTTCAGGAGAACCGGTAGTTAAATTGCTGATTGGCCCCTCCCCGCCCCTTCCAGGAGTCCCCACACGCCTCATTTTGGCTCCCAGGTAAGTTCAGTGAGGCCTACTAGGCCCAAAATGGGGCATGGGGGGTGTGTGCAGGAGGCCGAGTGCTGCCTGTCACACCCCCTGGCCACGCCCACCATGGCCACGCCCACCCAGCCGGTCATTAGGGCAGAGAACTGGTTGTTAAATTATTTGAATCCCACCACTGGACAGTGATAGTTTTCAAGATCATTGATAAAGCAAACCAGCGGTGAAATCTACTTACCTTCCCTGCCAGTTCGGAAGCAAGCGCTTTTTTACCCGTGCTACGCTCGCATGCGTGCTTTTTCACCCTCTGCGCATGCGCCGAACGCTTTGCGCATGCGCAGAGGGTTAAAAAAAAAGAAAATGGTGACGTCCAGGCGGGTGGGCGGAGCCTTGCGCTGTGGCCACTACCAGTTCTCCGAACCACCGGACGACGACGCTACCGGTACGCCCAGACCGGGCCGAACCGGGAGCATTTCCCCCCTGAAGCAAACCCTTCAAGGAAAGAGCGACTTTAAACAACAAAATCCAAAACAGAAGGAAAAGCAGAGGAAGAAGAGAGTTGTAAATGATCTGGGCCTATACAGGTAGTCCTCAGCTTACAACAGTTCATTTAGTGACCATTCAAAGTTACAATAGCACTGAAAAAAGTGACTTATGACTATTTTCCATACTTACAACCATTGCAGCATCCCCCTGGTCAGGTGATCAAAATTCGGACACTTGGCAACTGGTTCATATTTATGATGGTTTCAGTGTACCGAAGTCACGTGATCTTCTTTTGGGACCTTCTGACAAGCAGAGTCAGTGGGGAAGCCAGATTCACTTAACGACTGTGTTATGAGTTCAACAACTGCAGCGATTCACTGAACAACTGTGACAAGAATGGTCGCACAATGGGGCAAAATTCACTTAGCAACTGTCTTGCTTAGCCGTGTAAATTTTGGCCTCAGTTGTGGTCATAAGTCGAGGACTACCTGTATTTATATTTTAGTTAAATTACTCTGGGTAGCTCCCAACCATATACCGGTAGTCCACGACTTACGACCACAATTGAGCCCAAAATGTATGTTGCTAAGTGAGTTTTTCCCCCATTTTACAACTTTTCTTACCACGTTTGTTAACTGAATCACTGCAGTTCTTTTATTAGTAACATGGTTTTTAAGTGAATCTGCTTTCCCCATTGACTTTGCTTGTCAGAAGGTCGCAAAAGGGGATCACATGTGAGTCAGTTGCCAAGCATCTGAATATAAATCACGTGACCAGGGGGATGCTGCAACAGTCATAACTTTTTTCAGTGCCGGTGTAACTTCGAACGGTCACTAAATGAATTGTTGTAAGTTGAGGACTACCAAATGCCAAGAAAAAAAAAACACTGACATGATAGCAATGTTCCAATATCTCAGGGGCTGCCATAAAGAAGAGGGAGTCAAACTATTCTCCAAAGCACCTGAGGGTAGGACAAGAAGCAATGGATGGAAACTAATCAAGGAGAGAAGCAACCTAGAACTAAGGAGAAATTTCCTGACAGAACAATTAATCAGTGGAACGACTTGCCTGCAGAAGTTGTAAAAGCTCCAACACTGGAAGTTTTTAAGAAGAGATTGGACAACTATTTGTCTGAAGTGGTGTAGGGTTTCCTGCCTAAGCAGGGGGTTGGACTAGAAGACCTCCAAGGTCCCTTCCAACTCCGTTATTCTACACATTGAAAATAGGAAGAGGAGAACCTGGGCCTACAACCCAACTGCCTTGATGCAGCCCACTACTCTTTTCCAGCTCTGGCTTCACCCTAGGCCAGCACTTCCTAGCTAAGAGAATTCCTAAGTCTAACTGAATCGTGCGGCAACATTTCTACAAAATCTGAGGATTTCCATGCATTTTTCATACACGGTTGCAGAAATAGCTACAAATTAGACTTCATCTGATTTTAAATTAAAGCTCCAATACTCAGGGATAGCTCATATTGCAATTTAAGGTTACCATATCACAGCTGCCGAACCCCAAGCCGTTACCATATGGTAGCCTGGTGTAAGATCATTAGCTGCCACCTAATGATTGTTTGCAACCCAGTGTTCTGACCCAGCTCTCCAAACACGACAAACCCTCTGAAGTTAACTCAAAGATTCCTTTATTAGGAGCGCCAGCAGCCCCGGCAAAAAGTTTCTCTTTCACCGCAGGCTAACAAGTCCATCCGTCCGGCTGGAAGATGAATAGTTGTCTGCCACATCTATTCATCTCCTCCCCCTGCCGTTTATCCCCAGAGCTAGGGTGGGGCTTCGCTAGCAGCGGTGGCTCTTCCGTCCCAAGGATCGGCCCATATATTTCCACTGCTCTCCTCTCCTCTGCCTTCTGCGCATCCACGCGTCAGGCACTGGACCCAGCTGTTCCTCCTCTTCCTCATCAGCCACTTCCTGACCTGGGGGCTGTTGACTCTCCATCTGAGAACCGGTTGTTAACTTTCTGAGCAGTTTGGTGAACTGGTTGTTGGAAGAAATCATTAGGGCAGAGAACTGGTTGTTAAATTATTTGAATCCCGCCACTGCACTGGACCCAGCTGTTCTTCTTCTTCCTCATCAGCCACCTCCAGACCTGGCGGCTGTTGACTCTCCATCTGAGGGCTGATGGACGGCTCAGGCTCCGCCTCTCTCTCTCTCTCTCTCTCTGCCACCTCAATTCCCTCTTCCCCCTCGGAGCTCTCAGGTTGCCTTAATGCTGACCCTGACTCCCACACCTCCTCCTCCTCTGATTTGGCTGCTGGAGGGGCCGGCGGCCAACAGGCCACAACACCCAGATCCGGTAGCTCTGAATAAAATCAATCAATTAATTCAAAGTTTGGAACTCAGTTTCCCATCAGTTAATTGACCGAGGCAGGCAAAACCAGTTTTTCTGTATACCGTAATTCATGGCCTATTTTCCCTGAATGCACCTGGGTAACGTTCACTTCAGCCTGGAGTCCTGTGACCAACGCAAACCGCTGCTCAGCCTGGGAGCAAACCGGTTCTTCCTGCAACATCACATTTTTCTTTTAAAGGCCAAGCAAAGTGCTGTTTATTTAATCTACTGGTACTTTCTGAGTTTCTGGGCCCGTCACACTGATGGGACAGTTACCAAGTTGACAGATATTAAGTTCTTCACGAAACACATAAAGATAAAACCAGCAACTTTTCTTTGGGGTTTAATGGAAAAAGACCTGGGGGGGGGGAAATTGGAACTTTGATGTTATATATGTTGATGGCAGCAAGACGACTTTATGGACAAAAATGGAAGGACATTTCGATCCCCACAATGGACGAATGGCTGCAAAAGTTGATGGAGTTAGCAGAGATGGCTAAATTGACTGCTTGGATCGAAGAAAAAAAGACAAATACTTTTATTTCTACTTGGAAACCGCTTCTGGACTTTGTGCTTGAGGTGGAAAAAAAATGAAACTTTGATTTTGGGTTTTACTGAATAGATAGATTTGTTGTTATAGAAATGGCTAGTTTATATTATTATGTAAAAGTAAAAAGTTGAGGTTGGATGTTACTGTTTTATTCTACTGCACCAAAGGGAGTCGGAAGTCAATGCCTTTTTTTCCTTATCTTCCTTCTTTTCTACACTTCTCCTTTCCCCTTTCCCTCCCTTATTTTTCCTACTATTTGCTTTTGTATTTTGGTATTTTATATTATAAACTAATAAAACTGTAAAAAAAAGGATCTTCATGAAACAACCATTAGCTATTGGTTAGCTAACGGAAGCTATCGGAAGTACAGGTAGTCCTCGACTTACAACCAATATTTTCATTGCTAAGCAAGACGGTTGTTAAGTGACTGATGCCTGATTTTATGACCTGTTTTGCCACAGTTGTTAAGTGAATCACTGCAGTTATTAAGTGAATCACACAGTTATTAAGCAAACCCGGCTTCCCCCAGTGACTTTGCTTGTCAGAAACCAGCTGGGAAGGTTGTAAATGATAATCCCCAAATCCTGGGATGTTGCAAACATCCTGGTTACCAAGGTCTTGAATTTTGATCCTGTGACTTTGGGGGAGGTTATAAGTGCGAGGACTGGTTGTAAGTTATTTTTTTCCGTGTCATAACTTCAAATGGTCACTAAATGAAGGGCAGTAAGTCGATAAAGGGTTTACAGGTGGTCCTTGATTTATGACCAATTGCGTAGCAATTTATGCCCAATTGCTTAGTGTCCATTCAAAGTTATGATGGATGCCGATAGACTGAATTGATGATTTATGGATCTGAGGAGTAAAAAAAATATTAGGTGGGAGGGGAAAGAGTAAGATGGCAACTACTCAATAGAAAGAAGGGTGGAAGTAATGATTCTAATTTTTTTTTGTTCCTTCTCTTCCCTTTTGTCTTGTTTTTTTCCCTCTAATTCTCATCTTTAATTTTTATATTTTGTATTCAAAATTCTACTAAAAATAAAAAAGAGGGAGGGAAGAATGGGAAAGAGGGAGAAAGGGAGGGAGGGAAGAAGGAAGGGAGAAAGGGAGGAAAGAAACAGGGAGAGGGAGGAAGAAAGGCAGGAAGGAAGGTAGAGAGAAAGGAAGGAAGGCAAGAGAAAGGAAGGAAGGAAGGAAAGGAAGGAAGGAAGGGAGAAAGGAAGGAAGGAAGGAAGGCAAGAGAAAGGAAGGAAGGAGGGAGGGAGGGAGGGAACAGGGAAGGAAGGAAGGAAAGGAAGGAACGAAGATAGCCCCTTCTCCCCCCCCCCCCGCCTTTAATCCTATCCTATGGGCATGCAAAAAAACTCCTGCTCAATAAATTACCCCCTGGGGAAATGTGGCCCTGAAAAGAAACAAAAAATACCCAATTTTGCTTTTAGCAGAATATGAATCTAAGCGGTCCACTGGTACCCATCAACCCTGATGCCTAGACCATGAGAACTAACAGCAGGAAGCAGGAGCCCAGTATCATGAACTCACTCTGTACTCCGTTGAGTAGTCCTTTTAGGAATCTGGTAGATTCCTGCCAATGAGTAACTACCCCACGGCTCATCCTCCACTCCCCCCCCCAATGAGTTGCTTTTCTCAGAGGTAGACAGATGTATGCACACCACATCCCGGTATGAGCAATAGGCAAACTCTCTCTGCGGCGTCTTTTGCAGTACGGTGGAAATGGTCACAAAAATCGTTACTCATCGAGGCGGTGTCATTTGCATAGCACGCTTGTTGAAACTAGGGTTGGGCGCAAGAAAGTTTGCATAACAGATTCGCAGCTGGAAGGCACTTTGCCAAGCTGGCACCGGCAGCCGAAATATGAATGGCTGAAAGCGAAATTAGGATCCATTGCTATACTTTCCCAGCCCCAAAGAATGAGATCCAGGATCGAAAGCAGTCAAGGCTGTTGAAAGGCTCAAGCTGAAGGCAATCTTGTTCCCAGGCATAAGCAAGGATTCATCTTGGGTGGAAAACAGTCTTCCTAAACAAGGATTGACTTTGGGCTGTGTTAAAAATGTTTAGTTTAGTTTAGTTTAGTTTAGTTTAAAGGTAAAGGTTCCCCTCGCACATATGTGCTAGTCGTTCCTGACTCTAGGGGGCAGTGCTCACCTCCGTGTCTAAGCCGAAGAGCCAGCGCTGTCTCATGACGATTCCGTGGTCATGTGGCCGGCATGACTAAATGCCGAAGGTGCACGGAACGCTGTTATCTTCCCACCAAAGGTGGTCCCTATTTTCTACTTGCATTTTTTATGAGCTTTCAAACTGCTAGGTTGACAGAAGCTGGGAGAAGTAATGGGAGCTCACTCCGTTACGCGGCACTAGGGATTTGAACCACCGAACTGCCGACCTTTCTGATCGACAAGCTCAGCGTCTTAGCCACTGAGCCACTGCTCAGTGTTTAGTTTAGTTTTGGCTAATTGAATTGAATTTAATTTAAATTTAAAAATTAAATTTTATTTTATTATTTTATTTTCTTTATAGCTGGAACAGTAGTGTATAATGGGCCAGAACACACAGTTTTAGTTGATTGATTGGAGTGTCGGCTCTTGCATGAGGCAATCTACGTTATGATTGGTTGCTGGATGTAAAAGGGGTGTTTCCCTTTTTTCCCGCCTTTTTCTCCTTCTGGGTTGTTCTGTAGGCTATTCTGTGATTTACCTGACGGTTTACCTCACGATGTAGTGACGTGCCTGACTATCTTGACTGATATAAATAGAAATGTAAAATATATTTATTTATATAAAACTACAAGTTCATGTCAGCGTCTCTGACTCATTTGGACACCGGCTGCACAATTCCTTGACAGGCTGGCTGCAGGTGTTACACGAAGCAATCAAATGTTAGAAAATGCCCTCATATATTAGTTTTGGTTGCACATTGATGATTCTGAAAGGACTCTATGAACTTTATGAACAGAGGTAGTTCTCGACTGACAATCCTTCATGTAGCAGCAGTTCAAAGTTACGACACTGAAAAAAGTGACATTATTTTCCTCACTTACAATCATTGCAGCCATCCCATTGGTCACATGATCAAAATTCGGATGCTTGGCAACTGGCATGTACTTATGACAGTTGCAATATCCAGGGATCACGGGATCACCTTTTGCAACCTTCTGACAATTAGTCAATGGAGAAGCCAGATTCAGGTGGTAAAATGGAGCAAAACTCACTTTACAAATGTCTCACTTAACAACAGAAATTTTGTGGCCATAACTGTAATTTTACGAATAAAGGTAGCCCTTGACTTACAACCATTCGTTTAGTGACCATTCAAAGTTACAACGGTCCTGGAAAGCGTGACTTATGACTGTTTTTCATATTTATTACCATTGCAGCATTCCCGTGATCATATGATCAAAATTCAGATGTTTGGCAACTGACTCATATATATGACGGTCGCAGTGTCCCGGGGTCATGTGATCACCTTTTGCCACCTTCTGACAAGCAAAGTCAATGGGGAAGCCAGCTTTCAGTTAACAATCATTACTAACTTAACTGGATTCACTTAAAAACTGTGGCAAGAAAGGTTGTAAAACGGGGGGAAACTCACTTAACAACTCTGTTCCTTAGCAACAGACGTTTTGGGCTCAATTATGGTCGGGGTGCTGTGTTGGAGCAGCATGGATATGCTTTGTCCCTGCCTGGTATTTAACTGAGTCCAACCATGTTTAGTGTTCCCAAGATCAGCCAAGGTTGTTTAAGGTTATGAAAGGACAATAGATGGAATATTCAGCAGGAACTGTGTTTGAGATTGGGAAACTGATGGAAGGGATTAAGATCAGGTTGCTGATAAAAATCAGTGGATGAAGTTTTGCTCCTGAGCAGGCAGATCATCAACGGGAGAAAAAACTGTGTTGTGCGTTTGTGTCAGAGGTGGTATTCAGCCGGTTTGGGCGAACCGGTAGTGGCGACCGGCGGGTGGGCCCACCCCCGTCCACCCCGTCCACCCGCCCCGGCGCTATGCCGTCCTATTTATGCATGTTTTGAAGCCGCACGCATGCGTGCACGCTCACATTTGCGAACCAGTAGGGAAGGTAAGTGAATACCACCTCTGTTTTGTGTATGTGTGTGAAGAGGATGGGGACAAAGAACTGATTTCATTTGGAAAACATGAAACCAAGAAAGAGGAAGCAATGATTCAGGCCCGAACTTTGTGGACAGAACACTGGAATGAGAAAGTTATGGAGAAGAGCAACACAATCCTGCAGTTGTGATACAAGCATTCTTCTATCACAGGGACGAGAAGATAGGAGTCTTATAAACCCACATCATAAACCCAGCGGAGGTTCTGCTGCATGATTTAACCTGCAACATCAAGCCTACTGTGGCTGATCCTGTTCAGGTAGTCCTCGATTTACAACAGCATCATTTAGTGACCATTCAAAGTCACAACGGCACTGGAAAAAGTGACTTATGACCATTTTTCACACTTATGACCGTTGCAGCAACCCCATGGTCACAGGATCAAAATTTCGATGCTTCATACCTGACGGTTGCAGTGTCCTGGGGTCATGTGATCGCCTTTTGCGACCCTCTGACAAGCAAAGTCAATGGGGAAGCCAGATTCACTTAATAACCGTGTTACAAACTTAACAACGGCAGTGATTCACTTAATAGCTGTGGCAAGAAAGGTCAGAAAACGGGGCAAGACTCACTTAACAACTGCAGTGATTCACTTAATAGCTGTGGCAAGAAAGGTCAGAAAATGAGGCAAAGCTCACTTAACAACTGTCTTGCTTAGTAATGGGAAATCTGGGCTCAGCTGTGGTCATAAATCAAGGAAGGTCTACCTGTACTTACTTTATACAGAAAGGCTCAAAAATTTCCGGACTTTTAATTTAGAAATCTTTTTTTCCTCTTCTCCTAGAAACTAGGTGCATGCAAAATGCTGGCAGGTTTAAGGCAGAGAAAGTCCGATGTGTACTTAAAGATAAGCAAGCCTTAATCTCTATGGAAGATACATGACTTACCACTACTGAGTGCCTCTATTAATTATATTAATAATAGTGGTTACTGTTCTTGCTTGATAACCTGTGGAGAAATATGACCGGGCCGGCTGTTTGGATAGGGGCCTGATACATTTTGCCTGGAAGATAATTCACAGGCAGCCACGCCAGGATTAGTATTATCTAAGCATTTCCATCTCACCGCAGAGCTGAACAGCTGGGAAGTCGAAAGATTGCCAGAGAATTCCCAGCATATAGACCATATTTCTGTTTAAATCCTTCCGGCTTTCTTCCAGTCCTTGCCAATTCAGAAGGCCGTTTACAAAGTACTTAATGCGGGTGGGTCGGGGCGAAGGAAAAGAGTGACATCTCTTGATTTGGCTATAGGTCGACAGTTTAAAATCTCTGTTGGTGAAGAGCGAGCCGGCAGCGGCCCCATGTGGCACCACAATGCATTTTCCCAAGTTGTTGTGGCCCGTTGTGAAGCTGTGGTTTGACAGTCTCAAGTTAGTTTTAGGGAATTCTTTGAAGAATAATTCTGCAAAGAAGCACATGGGAGACAGCTGTTGTGTCACAGACAGTGAAAGAACTGGAGGGAGGTTTTCCAAATGTGGACATATATAATAACTGCAAATACTCTGCTGGTGCAAAAACCAAAAACTTTTAGAAAGTATAATTTTTTTAAAAAAACAGCGAGTACTTATTTACGAATACAGGTAGTCCTCGACCTATAAACAGTTCATTTTGTGAACGTTCAAAGTTACAAGGGCAGACAGAGTTCATGTGAGGTCCAAAGCACTTCCAAATTATTTTCATACAGGTAGTCCTCGACTTACAACCATTCATTTAGTGACCGTTTGAAGTTACATCGGCACTGAAAGAAGTGAATTATGATCATTTTTCACTTATGATCGTTGCAGCATCACGTGATCAATATTCAGATGCTTGGTTAACCGGCTCACATTTATGACGGTTGCAGTGTCCTGGGGTCATGCGATCAACATTTGTGACTTTCTGACAAAAGCAAAGTCAATGGGGAAGCCGGATTCACTTAACAACCGTATTACTAACAACTGCAGTGATTCACTCAACAACTGTGGCAAGAAAGGTTGTAAAATGGGGCAAAACTCACTTAACAACTGCCTTGCTTAGCAACAGAAATTTGGCTGTGGTCCTAAGTTAAGGACTCTCTGTAATCCTTCCATAAACCTTGTTACGGATTCATTAGTTGCTAAACCAAAATCAACCAAACCACATTGTCTATGCCCACCCTTCTCTTGAAGCTCTAAATTATCAAGAAATGCAAAGGCTGTCTTGGAAATACACCAGGCACACCTGGGTAAGCTGAGATGATGATTATTTTAAAAAAAAAAAAATCAGGTATTTGGTTGATTTTTCTCGCTCTGGGTCTAATTAATCCATGCTTTTTGCAACTGATACATCCCGCTTTTAAGAGGACTTTTTGCAGATAGTAAAACCAGTTTTAATGGCAACAATGAATACAAAAAGAATGCTTATGGGCTCAGTAGGAGGTAGATGGGCAGTTGCTGGGCGATACAGCTATTTTATGCCCAGACCAGCTGCCGTGGCTACAGACTTGGCAGAGAATTGCGACTGTTGCTCTAGCCTGAACACTCCTTTATTCTATAAATGTCTGAGCCAACAATGTTTGAGGCTTCAGTATAGAATATATTGTGGAAATATGAGCACAAAATATCCCTAATTTCTTTTTAAAGTTCTGCGATCTTAGCATTTTAAAAAAAGAAAAGCAGCAAAAATCCAGCCTGGAGCCTAAGAATTATATTGACAAATGATTAAGATTTACTTATATGATTAATGATACAGGAATGCGGTATTTTCGACCTTTATTTCAGCAAAAAAAGTTTCCAAGATGATCAAACATCGTACATCTTTGGAGGCTAAAAACGTGGACTCGTTTGACTATACCTAAAGAAACCCCGTAAGAATAAATCCATTTCAGGGGGCTACACAATTTGATGCGTTGCAGTTTTAAAACGTGAAATGGTCAAGAGATTAATAAGTTAAACCACAGTTACTTCTGAAGTTCCTTTCCAGTATTCCTATGACAATATAAAATGGGTCCAAGTGTTATAAGAGAACAACTCCAAGTTTAAGTGGAATATTTAGCAGTACGTTAAAATCGATAAAAAATGAAGCAAGAAAGCAGCTAAATACAAATCGGCTGCAGTCAAGTTACGCCTTAGTCCAGGGATGTCAAACCTTGCAACTTTCTGTGGACTTCAACTCCCAGAATTCCCCAGCCAGCCAAAGTTGCAAAGTTGGACACCCCTACCTTAGATCACTCTAATGCAGAGAACATTAAATAAAACACACATTTTGGGGCAATGCAGAAGTCATTAAATAGTCCTGATTTACCTAGGTGATTCTGTTTGGCACCCCTCTAACTTTGATGCACAGCTTGGCAGGACTTTCCAAATGAAGGAAAGAGCAAGTTTGAATCTGAGGAGAAGTCATAAATGCTTTACTTTGGGCATTTTATTCTACAGGAAGAAGTCAATAGACTATGCTAGAAAACTGAGGGGATTGCCTTGAGAACACAGGTGGATTCACGACCGAAAAAAATCTAATCACCTGACCCAAGCAGTGCTAGACCACCGCAATGCAAAGTGTGCTCCTTTTGAACATGTATGCAACATCACAACACATACAGAAAAGTATGAGTGGCTGCTTTCACCGTTTACTTGTCAATTGTATCCACACTCCCGGGAAATGCTTCTGCTTTAGAATAATCTGTTTCCGGTTACCTACAATCCATCTATGACAGCCTTTTTGCTAACTTACATCAAGCTACAAAAATTTGCTTCACTGTCACTTAAAGATATAATTGAGGGTCAAATGCAAGCTTGGAAACCCTTTTTTATCTCCAGCTTATAGGGAGGGAGTTGCTGCCCTAAATCATCCCACAGGAATATAGATGATTAAAATGTATGTGATGACATATCTTCCAAGTTTTGCTAATTACAGAGACATCAGTACATTTAACTATTTCATCCATGCTATAAAAAGAATGTTATGGTTGTTGCAGCAAGTCCTCTCTTCAGTTGTTTTTGGCAACAAATGTTCATGCAAACACTTCACTAAGGAACCTGGACACCCAGCAAGCTTGTAGCAATATTTAACCATACAATATAGTTGAACCTGGTTAAGCAAAATCAAGCATTGATAAAATGAATAACTGATCCAAATGCTGGGAACACTCGGCTGCAGTTAGACTTCTGGAAATGCTATAACGTACTTAAAAATTCTTCGACCTGCAAAATAAAAAGAGTGAAAGTAGCAGTTTAATAGACCAGCTAAATAAAAGTGGGAGCCGAGTTTTGAGAATATTCTGAATATGCACACAGTTAAGGATCTATAAATATGGTAACCAGAAGGTTTATTTGATCTTAATTTACCCTGGGTTTGTTAGATGAGTCTGCTGTCGGAAGCACTAATAAGGGCATTTGCATTAGTGGCTGAGGACTTTAAGGGCATTATGGCAATTGGTATCTTATGACAGTGTATGAGCAATGCCCTAAAGCAGTGTTTGTCAAACTTAGCAACTTTAAGACTTAATTCCCAGAATTCACTAGCTGGGCATGCAGATTTCAATTCACATTCACGGACAGAGCTTTTGATTATTAACAGAGTCATTTGGAAACATATAAAGTAGTACTCTTTGGTAAGTTTTACCTTCTCAATCATATTTTCATGTTTGTCTCTGTTGCCTTTGAAATCTTCATTTACATCCAGGGTTAGAATGGGTACCTTTTGCAAGTATTCAAACTCTGTTCTGTAAACAACAAAAACTGCAATGAATTGGAAACCTAAGAAAGGTAGAGAATTTCATTCAGAAACATGCAGAAATCCTAGAACACCTGTTCTGAAGCAAGCCCCATTATACCTTGAATCATACACCTCTTTGCTAGTATGTCTTTAAAAGCCAGAATTCTCCAGGCCTATAATTCCTAATAGCCACACTAATTACGGTATTAAAGAGTGATAAAAGAGCTTTTAAACTTAGTCAGTAATGAAAATAGATATATTTTTAGAAATGGAAAGTTTCTTAACAATTTCCACTGGCTCAAATATTTCAACTAATGGTTTTTTATCTAACAAATTCATGTGACTATAAATTGGACAACCATGTCTGAAATGGTGTAGGGCATGGGTGTCAAACTCGATCGCATCACGTGACGCATCATGACATATCACGATGGTTTTCGCCTTTGCAGAGCTGGGGTGGGCGTGGCCTGCGCATGATGCATCCGGCCCACGGGCCGCCAGTTTGACAGGCCTGGTGTAAGGTTTCCTGCCTGAGAAGGGGGTTGGACTAGAAGACCTCCAAGGTCCCTTCCAATCCTGTTATTCTGAGATTGGACCACCCAATTCCCTAGTTCACCAGGGAAGACACAATTTCCAGTGATCCATATTTGCTTAGGGTCCAATGTCATCTCTGTTCAAAGGACAGATTGGTTGATCTCTCAAAGCAAAGCACTTTTGCGAGAATGTCAATAAATAGGTGTAGCAGGAACAATCAGGGAAATAGTCCTAAAGGTACTTTTTCAAAAGGCGCCTGGACTTTCTTGGTTTTTCCTTGAAGACATTTTGCTTTTCATCCAAGAAGCTTCTTCAGTTCTGGACATTACGGAAGTGAAGCGTCTTCAAGAAAAAACAAAGAAAATCCAGTTGCTTTTTGAAAAAGCACTTTTGGAGCGACCATAACCTGGATGACTGAGAATCTCGGTAAACAATCAGGGAAATAAAATACCGTAATGTCCTATGCTGGAGCCAGTTTTCATGTTTGTAATGGAGTTTCTCCAGATATTCCATGGGAATGCCTTGCTCTTCATCCCTTCCACGGATGTAAATCCTATCCAAGCATTTCTAAAAAGAAAAAAAGAAATAAGGTAAGAATGGAGTAGGATTTTCAGGCAAAACTGAAATAAAGCAAAATGCCACTTTCTGACAGGAAAAGAGCAACATCTTAAAACAGTGATGGCGAATAGATGTAGAAAATATATTATGAGATTCAATTCTTTAAAGATAGATTTAGATAAATATTAACGAATGTTAAAATAAAAATAAGAAATATTGTAATTCGTAAATAGATTAGGAAATACTTTGAAAAAGCTGTAAAAGTGGTTAGTAATTTTTGTGTGTTTTTGTTTTATGTATTTTTGTATGTTTGTTCTATATGTTGTTTTTAACGAAAAACCTAATAAAGATTATTTTATTAAAAAAAAAAGTGATGGCGAACCTTTTTACAACCTTCCCCCCCCCCCCCCCATGCGCACAGACCTCACTGAAGCCTCTGGACTTCCGGTAGACCCGTTGGGCCATTTTTTACCATGAAAGCCATCTGAAGCCTGGGGAGGGCAAAAAACGGCCCAACGGGCCTACTGGAAGTTTGTTTCAACTTCCAGTAGGCCCGTTGGGACGTTTTTCACCATCCAAAGGCTCCGGAGGCTTTCCTGAAGCCTGGGGAGGGTGAAAACACTCCCCCCCGCCCTCCGGAAGGCCGAAAATCAGCTGGCCAGCACACACATGCAAGCTGGAGCTGACATAGGGCAACGCCTCGCATGCCCTCAGATATGGCTCCACGTGCCATAGGTTCGCCATCACTGACTTAAAAGATCAGCTTTTTAATATTTTTAAAATTAATGAGGTAAAAACCAAAACTCTGCAAAGGATTGTACTCTAAGGCAGCGGCCCCCAACTTTTGGGGCACCAGAGACCGGTTCCATGGAGAGGTTTTTCTGCAGATCGGTGGGGGCGTTGTTCCACATGCTGCCTGCATCCCATGGATGGGGCTTCGCTTGCTTGCGTGGACCGGTTGCTGGCATGCCGCAGACCGGTGCTGGTTCTCGTACCAGGGGTTGGGGAGCCCTGCTCTAATGTCCAGTGTATTCATAAAGCTTTATTTCTTACTTCAGGAGTAGCTCGGAGATAAATAATGCCATCCAGTTCAAGACTTGATCCAAACTGCTGATTCATCCAACTGTGCCAGTCTTGATAAATAGTCCACTCTGTTTCGTTCATGCAATCAGATTCATATAAATTGGATGCAAAGATGTACCTTTCAAAAAAAAAAAAAAATAAAGAATTCAATTTCGCTTCAATTATCCTAAAATGGGAAAACATTTTATTTTGAACCTGGAACAAAATATAGTTCCTAAAAACAAAATCATTCTCACAGCCAGTTTAACTGTTGCCAGTTCTTCACTGCCGGTTGCAATTGTGAGATGGGTGGCTATATAAATTGATAAATAAAGATCTGCAACTACATGAACATTCAAGGGTAGCTATTTAAAAGTACTTTATACAGGTAGTCCTCCACTGACAACAGTTCATTTAGTGACCACTCAAAGTTACAGTGGCACTGAAAAAGGTGACTTAAGACCGTTTTTCACACTTACGACCGTTGCAGCATCCCTGTCAGATTATCAAAATTCAGTCGCTTGGCAACTGGTTCATATTTATGACGGTTGCAGTGTCTCGGGGTCATGTGATCACCTTTTGCGACCTTCTGACAAGCAAAGACAAGGAGGAAGCCAGATTCATTTAACAACCGTGTGACTAACTTAACAACTGCATTTAACAACTGTGGCAAGAAAGATCGTAAAATGGGGCAAAACTCATTTAAATGTCTCGCTTAGCAACAGAAATTTTGGGCTCAATTGTGATCGTAAGCCGAGGACTACCTGTATATGCATACAGGCTAAATATATATTTTGTGCATACTGCCTTCTCTGAAGAAAAAGAAATAAGACAGAAGCCCACCCTAGACTGTACCCTCAATATTGTCTCTCTCCTATAGTCTAGGTCAGTGGTTCCCAACCTTTTTTTGGCCATGCCCCACCTAAGCATCTCTACAATCCTGATGCCCTCCCTGTGACATATAATTCTTACTATTCAAAAAGTGAACTCCTACTCACACGGAGGAAGCCTAAAAGGCCATTAACTTGGTTTAAACAAGGTTCCAAAGAACATGGCATCCATGAAAGAGAAAAATAAAAGAACGAAAGACAGTAGAAGTACTGAGGAACTTAAAAAATAATAGTATGAAGGGATATGAAAAAACAGCAAATAAAGTTTCAAAACATATAATAGAGAACTGAAATGCATAAATATAAAATAATTTTAATGAAAGCTTTTTCTGTAATACTTTGATCATATTAATTACTATACATATTAAAATAAAGGTTCCTAACAAATTCAAAATACAATTTGAGCTCACCTCAAGATCATATTTAAAATGCAATAATA
>QLTV01004388.1:583198-596102 GCA_003457575.1 Thermophis baileyi
CCTTTCAACTGGGTGGAGAAACCCCCGAAGGCTTCAGATTCGGGATTTCTCCCAGCCGTGCTGACATGGCTCTCTCAATAAATTGGAACTTTGAGGAATGCCTTGCCTCGGACTCTGATTTAATTCCAGATGCTATTCGGAACCCTGACACTAACAATTTCTTACTTAAGCTTGGGTCCTGGTTCTGTATCCTCACTGCTGAGCTTCCCCCAGCAGCCATCCACTCTGTCTCCCCACAGAGCAGCTCTCCCTGCAACCATCCAGCAAAGTCCACAGGAAAGAGAGAGAGAGACTCTGCCAGTCCCATGATCCTTAGTGGGAACACATCTGATTGGCTGGCAGTTGCTCCCTCCTCTCCCCAGCTGGGATATCCTTTTCAGACCAGGCCCTAGGAAATGCACTTTAACAAAGACAACAATAGGTAAATGAAACACAGCTGTTTCATCACAAATATTTATGGACAATTAGTGGGCTTTCAAAAATTCACTTAATAGCTCATTTTCAAATTGTCCCCATTAAAAATCAAATTGCCCCCCTGTGGGGCATGGGCCCCAAGTTGGGAACCATTGGTCTAGGTACAGTCCAGCCTTCCCCAAATGTATGTATGTACTCTTTAGAATACATCTCCCAGAATTCCCGTTAAAATGGCTATTGTAAGAATGCTGGAAGTTGAACTTCACGTATCTGAATTGTTCTAACCCACTCTAGTACCAAGAAACCAATTCCATGATTGGAAAGAGGAAAGCTTTTCCATTTTTCTAAAAATTGAAATGATGGATGAGATGCAAAACTGAGTGGACATAAGCAGACAATTATCAAGAATCAGATGGGTACCTGTCACTATAAACTGATCGTTCAAAGAAAACCACAGCGTTCTCAGCTTCTTTTAATTTCCCTTCAAGGGATTTGAGCTGAGCCCTGATTCTGCTCAGACAGGCGTAGGCTTGAAAAGTAAAGGACCATCGCTCCGGCTTCTCATACATCATCTGGAGGAGGTTTCCACCACTCTTTTGTGAGGCTGTCAGCTCCTGTTTAAACATTCATAAAAATTACGTAAGAATTAAAAATTGGCTTTGCTTTCATGATAGATTTACATGTTCTCAAATTCTGGACACATCCTTCAATTTCAGAGTTGCCTATCCGTATCATAAAACTTCTCTAATTGTTGTGGCTTGCCCCCGTCCCGTACAGCTGCTCATGGATCCGGACGAACAGGAACAGTCCATAGGGTGGCAAGAGTGGACTGTAGCGCCGGCACCGGAGTCCGAGACCGAAGAGGAAGCAGGGCCAGAGGACGATGCGCAATCAGGGCCTTCTGCACCTCCTCAGCAGGAGTTCAGTGACTCCAGTGAAGAGGAGGAGCCTCTGATTGATGCCAGAGCACGCAGGGCAGCTAGCCGGCAAGAGTGGCTGTGTAGAAGGAGGTCTCCTCGAAGTAGAAGGAGGTCTCCTCGAAGGTAAACTTGCAGGCAGAGGGGCCATGCCCTAAGACTATATAAGGTTGGATTACACCACACACTCTTGCTGGAGACAATTTGTTTGTATTCATCTTGGCTGCCTTTTGAACTTCGTTCCTATCAGTTGGATTGACTCCAGTCCGGGCTCTGGGCCAACTCCAGCAAGTAATTGTATTTGATGGACTTAATGACCTGCTTGTGTCTTTCATATTTGGAATCCCGGCCAAAGTGTTCTGTGCTTGAAAACAAACACTTTGGCAAAGAATTAGTATTCACTTTAATACTAAGCAATTATTAGTATTAAAGCCTTTTTGTTTAAATAACAGTGTGTGTGTGTCGCTTTCTGGGGGTTTGCCGCGCTGGGTCACAACACTAATAAGGAATGTAGCAGCATGCAGTATCTTGTCCCTCCTTGGTTTTGTCTCAAAAATCTATTTCTTATGATGGCCAATTCCATATAATCGCTATCATACCTCACAGTCATCGTGGCGGCCTTGAACATTGCACCATTTTCCCACTGGCTCTGGAACAATTTCCCATTCCTCTCGGGCTTTTTTGAGAATATTCACAAAGGTAGATTTGCCTGCGGCTAAGGAAGAGAAGATACTCATCAAACCAGTAAGATTCTGGGGTTGTCTTTAGAAATCGCTACGAGTTTGAAAAAGGAATAGTTTATTGATTTAATTTCTATAGGCAGCCACCTCGAACCACGGGACTCTCAGTGGCAAAGAATTCTAAAAGAGTTAAAAACCTTACAAAATAAATATATAAAGCAGCCAAGAAAGTTGTTATAATTGTCAGTAAAGCCAAGAAATGGGGCCCTTAACACATTTGGAGCCCTATGCCTGAGCACATAACTAGGTTTTTAAAGCCCTACCAAAGGCCAACTGGTTCAAGGCCATTCTAAAATGGATTTGAACCCGCTCTATAATGGGATTAAAAATGTGATAAACTCTAAAGAAAAGCTATTCAAAAGGCTGCAGTAGAGGAAAGCATCAGAAATTAGCCTTTGTTTAGTACCCAGGACACAAGATATTTATATGTACAAAATATAGGTAGTCCTTGACTTACAACAGTTCGTTTAGGTACCGTTCAGTTACAATGGCACTGGGGGGAAAAAGCAATTTACGATTGTTTTTCACACTTTATGACCATTACAGCATCCTCTTGGTCACATGATCAAAATTCAGATGCTTGGCAACTGATTCATATTTATGACGGTTGTGGTGTCCCAAGGCCATGTGATCCCCTTTTGCAGCCTTCTGACAAGCAAAATCAATGGCGAAGCCAGATTCACTTAACAACCGTGTCTCTAACTTAACAACTGCAGGGATTCACTTAACAACTGTGACCAGAAAGGTTGTAAAATGGGGCAAAATTCACTTGTCTCACTTAACAATGTAAATGTTAGGCTCAATTGTGGTCATAAGTTGAGGACTACCTGAAAACAAAATAGTCCCTTTTAACATTTCCCAAACCTTGACATTCATAATCAAGCTTGTACTGATACCCTTAGGAAAATGAATGATGCTATCCAGCTGATTAGGCTTTAATACTTTGTTTTTAACAATTTTTGCCATTATTCTTTGGCTGATCTTATATTGTTTTCTGGACTTCTAACTTCTAAAGGCATAGCAGTGAGGTCGGCAAATATATATATATATGTGTATATATATATGTATGTATGTATGTAGATGTAGATGTAATGTATATGAACAGTGATGGTTTTAAGAAGGTGTATCACTTCACAGAGAGCAAAACTGAGCTAGAATATAGGATATTATAGAATGTAATTCTATTTTTCTGATCTAGAATATTTCTGTGGTCACCTTGACTACTTCTCATTTTCAGCTCCAATCTTTTGTGTGTGTGTGTGTGTGTGTGTGTGTGTGTGTGTGTGTGTGTGTGTGTGTGTAGGGGAAGTTCTTATGGGTGTTTATTATATGGTGGATTTTTTAATGTTGTAAGCCACCTGGAGTCACCTATGTATGAGTTGAGCAGCTGTATAACTTTGTTTAATAAATAAAAATTAACAATAAAATGCACCACTGCACGATGCATACCCATCAACTGAATTCGCTACTTTAATTTATACAGGTAGTCCTCGTCTTACCACGGTTCATTTAGTGACCGTTCAAAGTTACAACAGCGCTGAAAAATGTGACTTATGACCGTTTTTCAGTTACGACCTTGACAGCTTCCCCATGTGATCAAAATTCAGACGCTGGGCCACCGATTCATACTTATGACCGTTGCTGTGTCCTAAGGTCACGTGAACCCCCCCCCCTTTTTTTGCAACCTTCTCACAAGCAAAATCCATGGGGGAAGCCAGATTCACTTAACAACCGGGTTACTAACTTTATCAACCGCGGTGATTCACTTAACCAACTGTGGCAAGAAAGGTCGCAAAATGGGGCAAAACTCACCTAACAAATGTCTCACTTAACAACAGAAATCTTGGGCTCAATTGTGGTTGTAAGTTGAGGACTCCCTGTAGTTGTATAAGGATTATTCTCTATACTATTCATGTTGTTTTGTATTTTCTGTTATGAATCGCACCAGTAGAGGCTAAACCAATTTTGTTGTATACATGATGTACAATGACAATAAAGGCTATTATTATTATTATTATTATTATTATTATAGGAACCACGGCGAATTTAAATAGCAAAGGTTAGGCAGACCTAGGACTGACTGAAATCAAGATATATTCCGTTTACAAGCGTTCCTCTATCTACTAAGGAAGCGGCTTCACTGCAGAGCGAGCGACCCTCTCCCCCCATCAGGGCTTACCTATATTGCCCTCGATGGCGATCTTCTTCACGCCGCTCCGGCTTCGCTTGGGTGGGGTTGCCATGGAAACAGCCCGCCGGTAACTAAACGGAGCTCTCTCACCACCCCTCAGAAAGAAACGGCAGCGCAGAAAGGACAAAAAAGCGCGGGAACGCACTTCGCCGGCTACGCCAAATGCCGTTTATCCTCCCCGCCGGCGTTCGAATCTGGCGCCGGATCGATCGAGGTTGGCTGCGCCGCCCAGTGACGTCACGCGAAAGCTCCACCCAACTGGCCCAGTTTCCGCGCGTCCCCCCTCCCCCCCCCCGGCTTGAGGCTTGTCTGTCATGCGATCCTCTTCTCTATCGCTTCTGTGTGGCTCCGCTACAAGGGCCCGAGAGGGACAGAAAAGGTGAGGTGAAAATGCGAACGCCCGTCTAGCTTAGAGCGCGGTTTAAAAGAGCCCAAGCCTTGCCAGAAGGGGACTCGCCCGCCAGGCGCCGATCCCGGCTTTGAGAAAAAGGTAAGTTTAATCGCACGCCGAAAAACGGATTCAGCCGGAAAAGGGAGGCAGTGGGAACTCCGAGCGCATCGATCGATCAGTTGTGATGAGGTTGCTTGGCAGCAGACACCCTTTCCATCCCGGACAAAATTAATTCCCTGCAAAACAAGATGTTTTTCTTTTTAAAACCATTATTCTGTCTAGTTAACTTTGCGTCTATGTAATCAAAAGACGGGCACATTTTATCATATGTGGTGGACTTGTGCTAAAAAAAAAAATTAGGGCAAAAATACACAGATGGCTAGAAAAGATAATAGGGAAACCTGTAGATTTTAAACCTGAACTGTTATTAGGGATGATATCAGAAAAATTTGATAAGAGAAGTATGTATTTAGTATTACATGTTTTAACAGCAGCGAGGATTATCTTCACACAATATTGGAAAGATGAAGAAACACTTCAAGATGAAGAGATAATTAAGAAGATATTAGACTGTGCAGAAATGGACAGACTTACATTGAAAATCAAACAGAAAGAAGACACAGAATATTACCAAACTTGGAACTTATTTTACCAGTGGTTGGAAAAAAGGGATGGAGAGTAAGAATAGCATTTGTATTATTAAGCAAATTAAATACCCAGACAACACGATGTTTATTAAGCACTAAGAAATGTAATTAATAGAAAATTAATAACATTTATTAAAAAAAAAAACTTTGCGTCCACTGCAAAGCAGAAACTGCAGTGTGTGTTTTTGTTTCCACCACGTCCATGGACCAACTCATGTCAATGCAATTCATAGACTTCCCAGGCAGGGCAATTTTAAGATATATGGACTTCAAAATTCCCAAAAGGTGCCAAGGTTGAAAAATTCTGTCTCAGAGAGTGCGATGCTGGCTTCCTTCAGCATGAGAATGTTGCAGAGAAACTGGGTTTGAGTCGAGTTTGTCTCCTAGCCAACATCATCATGGTTCCAAACTGGTCATTATTGGTGATATCATTGGTGGGGAATGTAGTATGTGGCAGATGCCTCCTCTATCTTGCTAAGCAGTATTATCTTAAAGCCTCAGACTGGGATAGTGGAGGAAATAACAACATTCTGTAACAACATACCTTTGATTTTATCAAACAATAATATCTCCAGTGTTTCTCAATGGTGGCAACTTTAAGATGGGTAGACATCAACTCCCAGAATTCCCCAGCTAGCATGTGTTGAGAAATATTGATATCTTACCTATTCCAGATCCTTCTGAAACTCAAGAGATGGACAAAAATGCCAGATCTAATCTGGCTGACTGCGCAACCAATCATAATAATAATCTAGGAGTCCATCTTATCCTGACCAAGGCAATTATAAAGTAATAAAGGCAGGATAAAAATCAAATAAGGAAAACTGCAACTTGAATGAAGAGAGGAGTAAGTGGAAAGGTGTGGTAAGTAGGAGGATCCAATTTATTTTTCTCTAGAATATGAAATGAACTGATACTTTTACCTGAATGATTATGTAGGTGGGCTTCCCTCTGTGAAATTCGCCAAGATGATGGCACATAGAAGTGGTTCTTGACTTACAACCACAATTGAGCCCAAAATTTCCATTGCTAAGCAAGACAGTTGTTAAGTGAAATTTGCCCCATGTTACGATTTTTCTTGCCACAATTGTTAAGTGAATCACTACAGTTGTTAAGTTAGTAAAAACAGTTGTTAAGTGAACCTGGCTTCCCCATTGACAGATGGTCGCAAAGGTGATATCACATGACCCTGGGACACTGCAACCGTCATAAATATGAACCAGTTGCCATATGTCCAAATTTTGATTACGTGTTCATGGGGATGCTGCAACAGTCATAAGTGTGAAAAATGGTCACAAATAGTTTATTTCAGTGCAATTGTAATTCGAACAATCACTAAATGAAAAGTTGAGGAGTATCTGTAATTAAGAGGGGTGTGGGTGTGTGTGTCCCTTAGCAAATGATTTGGGGAAGGTTTAGGGTTCTTTAATGTAGTCATGCATTCAACTCTATCATCCATCTTCCCAGGCCTGAGAACACATCCACAAACACTAGAAATATGTAAAATGTCTTGAATTTGGAGTGGTCCAGACTCAACCCAAAAAGTGTTGATTCCTGTATTGAACTAAAAGGGGCTGTTTGATCCAGGTAGAACTAGCTGGGGCAAGAATCATCATCATCATGATGGAAGGATGAGGAGGAATTCTACCAAAACTTTCATTCTAAATGTTATTGAAATCTGGTTCCAAATCAAAAGCGAAAGTATTCCGTGTATACAGGATAAAAAGAATCCAATCGTTATCCAAAATGAATGAGGTTCAAGTACGGGCCTGTTATCATCATCATCTTTTAACGACCCCATAATCCCTTGCTGGTTGGAGTCTGGGCAACTGAATGGAGCTGAGTGTTTACTGGCCGGGCGCCCTTCCTGTCACCTATGCGGAGTTCTATTCAGCAGGTATATTCTCAACGTGCCCAGAGAGAGAAATATCTGCCTCTACCTAGGATCAAACTCACAGCCTCCCGATTGTGAGGCGAGAGCTCCACCTCTAGGCCACCGCACCACTCTAGTACGGGTCTGTTATGTCTAGCCAAAAACAACCACACAATCTCCTTAGGTTGTAGTAGCCCTACCCCTTATACAAAAACTTCATCAATCTTTTGGTAACCTGAGTGAAGGAACTGGATGGACATGGGTTCATTTTATTGCCATTTGTCTTGCTTGCAGTACAAACAGTTAACAAATCCATGAGAGGTGACTGCAGGACATGTCTGTCGAGGAATGATCAGATGCGCACAATGTACAGAGACATACGAATCTCATATATTAAAAAACTATAAATATGAGAAGGGGGGAAAAAGCAGTCGTGTCAAACATAGCTATTTATTTTTCTTCTTATAAACAGCATCCATTTTCCTTACTGAAAAAGCCTAGAATTTATATAGTTTTTTTTTCATCCCATCACTTACAACAATATGTATACATTATTTACATCCTTTCCAATATATGTGTTGCAGAATTTCAGACATCCAACTTTTTTTTTAATCATTTTTTTCATTAAAAAGCCATTTTTCAGGTAGAACAAGAACTGATTTAAGTGACTACAAACTGAAGTAATATATTGGCACAGTTTGCTTACAGTACAGATTACGTTGCATTTTTTAATTTTTAAATGATTTTGTGTGTGTGTGTGTCCAGCATCGGCTATTACCTTTTCCTCTCTGATAAGCAGCTACCTATTTTTTCTTTAAATAGAGAGGGTGTCACTGAGGGAGGTTAAATTTCTATTTCTAATGCAGCATAAATTCTAGCACACAGGATCTCCCTTAATTTCATCAACAGAGTCAAATGGCTTTTCCAAAGCTGCAGGATTTTGCCCACGTAATTACGTTTCCTCGGTGGAAACTTGGAATGTTCACCAAAAACTTTCCGCGTCTCCACAAATCTGTTCAAATTTTGAGTTGCCTAGAGCAGGGGTCTCTAAACTTGGTAACTTTAAGCCTGGAGGACTTCAACTCCCAGAATCGGACAGGAAGCAATTGCCACAGTAGATCCTTTTCGAAGGCTATACTAAAGGAATGGCCAGTTTCCCTGGGATCTTTCTCTACTCTTCACCGAGAGAGCACAGAAAAAAAAATGCTCCTATATTTTTTCTAATATGCTGCATGAAGAAGGACCTGGGTAGATCTATCTAGGTACCGGAAGGGACCAGCAAATCTGTTTTCCCCCTCGCTACATATTCAAAAGCATAGATTCTCGTGACAATATTTAGCAACACGACATCAGTGAGTAAATTCAAAAATGGAACCAAATGACATTTCAAAAGATTTGTGTTCCAAATAACCTAGTAATAAGTGTACAAAAATAATGAATACAGTTTAGTGGCTATAAAAAATTAATTTTCCCTAAAAATACATTAATCTATGAAAAAACTATTGAAAGACAGTGCTCTTGGGAAAGAAAATAAGCAAATAAAGCATCTTAAAACTGGAGTTATTCTGCTACCGCAGGAGAGAATTATGTTTTAAAAAGGAAACACACATGTGCAATAGACATAAATGGAAATATACCTCTAACGTGGCTAGTGGTTCTAGAAATGCAGTTTTAGGAAAACCCAAATAGTTTTTTGCCTATTAAGAAACGAAATGTATCCCCCTCCCCCTTCCCTGCATAAAATGCATCAAGTAATATGAGAGCATTGACAAAAACTGACAAGTCCAATTTCATATTACAATTTTAAAATAGGAATTCTGGCATTTCACTTACACTTTAATATTTGGGGAAAAGAATACATGTCTTAAATTATTTCCCAAATAACTCAACACACACACTTCCCCCCCCTCAGAAAAATAATCTTTATATGGAAATCTAAGAAAAGGCTTTCAGTCATGGGAATAATAAAAAAAAAAAAAAAAGTAAGACCAGTCTATAGCAGCATTGGCTTTTTGCCTATGGGATAAGTTTGAGAGAGTGGTGTCAATTCTAAATTCTTAATGGAGCTTCTGGCTCTATAAGATTACCAGTGAATATTCAAAATTCTCTCTTGCATAGTAAGCTGTTAAAAGAAATGTTGGCAAGCGGTTGAAAAGGGGGAATTTTCCTTTTGAAGGTTATCTCTTTAAAGCCCACCTTACTACTACTGGACAAAAGGTAGAGGATACTTTTATCCTTGCACAATTAGCACGAATCCCTGACACCGATGTGTGAAGTAGGCTTGTAATTTCTAGGGCCAGGATGATAAAACTTTTCTCCCACCAGTGTCAATTCTCTGGATTAAATCAATCCACTGGCTCAAGAAAACACAACACAGCTGGTTTTAAGGAACTTGGATCTATGCTTATGACCATCCGTCTTGGTCAGGCCTCATCCAATTAAGGTAGGTTACCTGTGCAGGTGGGTAACCAAGACAAGAGAGAACACTGACAGGTGATACAGAGAATGAAGCCAGTTCTGACATTTTAAGGCTATTCCTTCTTCATGGAAGGAACACAGTGTTTGTTAACGGCTGGTCATAAGGGGGGAAAAACCCAAGTATCTGCCTAATGTTTGGTATCAAAAAGGTATATATGATTTCTACCGTGGTGTCATTTTAAATGAAAAGGCTACATTCCAGGCTGTGACTTTTTTTTAAATAATAACTACAGTGTTCAATTTTCAATACCTGTATTCATCTGAAAGATCAAGGAAGCCTTTTCTGTTTGTATCGTAACACACTTTTAAACAATAAAGAATTTTCAAGACCGCTGGAGCAATCCCACTAAAAGCTTCTGTAGTGCTGATCAAATTCAGAATAATCACGGTCTTGATATTGTCAACGCTTCAATCTTCAATGCAATAAGAAGAGTTGACCCAACAGCACTCTTAGTCAATGATCTCCAAGTGTTTATCATCCAAGAAGGAAATTAGCAATGAATGGAGTCTATATTTGTCATCATTGTTTCCAGCAAGTCCCTTAAATTTTAAGACTAAAATGATGGGAGATAATTATTATGGCCAAGCTATATTGATTCTAATTAAACATTATTCTGAAGTCTTACTCATTTCAAGATCCAAAGATCTTGAGAGGATACCTAGCATTTTTTTTCCCTCTTCTTTTTAACAGATATCTTTTAGGAGTGGTTAAAATTGCCAGATGGAGATTGGGGATATTTAAAATGGCTCATAACAGTCCCAACCTCTAAACTGTTTTCGACATCCCAACTGTGAACAAAAATCTTTTCAATTAGCAATTGAAACTTTCAAATTTGAGATTCAGAAATCGGGACTGGGAATCTGTCTTCTAAAATCAAATATTGACAAAATGTGTTATGAACACCAACATCAAATCTGGTTATGAAACATTGCCAAGATTTTGATTACTGTACTCATTTTTTTTATCCATAGGAAGAACTATTGTTATTAATGGCTACCAGGTTATAAGGGTCAAGAGTATAGCTAGACAATGTAATAGTAATTTGTTTTGTTTTTCCTCAGATGACTAATTTTAATTGTCTACTTCTCAGGTAAAGAACATCCTGTATGCCTTTTATCACTTCAGTTCTTAAAAGGTACATATAATCTCAAAGATATAATAAAAACAGACTATGAGAAACTGTTGTGTATATTAGACTTTAAGGTATCATTAATGGGGTTTAAATATTATTATATTGTCACATAGCACATGTTCATGTGATTTGTAGCTAATCTCAATGATAATCTGAGAAGTGAGCTTCAAGATTAGGATTTAAGCATACATGGAGTAATTTGTGTGTCAGTCAAGCCATGGAAACGGTGGCAAGGCGGACAAAATGTATGACATTCCAGTAAATTAAAAAATGGGAGATTTTGGATTTAATGCTCAAACCACTGGTGAGTTTCAGCTGCCCTGGCATTTAGAACAATAGCTGATGATCCTAAGTCACGAAATCAGAAATAGGCGTCTCATTTTTTAATTCCTCAGCAGGAATTATCCCAAATTCTAAATATTCTATTTAGGATAAAGGATAGGAAGAGAGAGGAAAATAAGCAAAACAACTTTGCAAATTTTTATCAAAATTAGTGTGCCTCCAATTAAGTTATCTTAAATGCCCACCCACTAAAAATCCCAAAATATTCACTGTACTTTGTATCATGTTACAAGAGATGCTGCTTTCCTTTATAGCATTCTTGTACAACTGAGATTATAAAGGGGCTACGGATTTAGAAGGCATGAAATGATAAGTATACTCCATGATAAGTAGACTGAGACAGTTTCTCTTAAATTGAAAGATCAGGGTTGTTTTATCCCCATTTTAACAATAACTATGGTGGATTTATAAATATTTCCTTATTAATATTATTATTCCTTGGAAACTACTTCCCCTTTATTTTGTCGTGAAGCCACTGCAGGACTCTTGATTTAAAGGGCAGGAAAGTTTAGGGTTCAGTTTGATAAAGCACAGATTGAGAAAAAAAAATCCTATTTTCAGATCAAAATGAGTTAAAATCTTGGCAGAATGTAAATTGTCAAAAGGGGTGTACCCAGAATTATTCTTGGCCCCTACGATATCGAAGATGTATCAGATGGGTAGCTCAGTACGTTATTAAAAAAAATAAAAAAAAAAGTGAGCCATTCGCTGACTTCTCTTCCCTAACTTATGTTCACTTCTAAAGTCATTGCTTTCTCTTAAAAGATTGGAGATCACTGACAGACGTTATGGCTTTTAGAAAAGGTTTGCACATATTAATTACATATAACAAGTATTAATAAATGTCCTGGGTAGCTATTTGTGTTTTCTGTTTCCAGCAATGTTCTTTGTATGTGCTTTGTACCTCAGAAGAGAATTTACCAAGGCACTTAGAGAAGATTAAGTCTCTTTTAATAAGGACCTTCTGAGAATGTTGTACGACTGGCAATCCTGCACTTTCCAACTAGCAATGTCACATTTCCCAACAAGCATGTCTTTTTTCCTTTATTAACACACAACAATCTGCTAAAATCAACAATAACAATGAACAAGAACAGAAAACCATTTACTGTGTGTGTATGTGTGTATCTCACTAAGTGAAAGAGGTTTCACTAATAAAAAGCACAGAGAATGGATCTAGGTTGCCTGAATTAAAACAGAAGTTTCCTTTCCTTTCTAAAACAAACAAACGTAAGGTTGCAAACCTCCTCCACACACTTACTCGGGAGTTAAGTCCCATGGAACTTGAAGTGCGTAGAGAATTTCAGCCCAAATCCCTAAAACCCCACATGCCTGCTTGAAAGAAAACAAACGGATTTCCACCACCATTTCATTTTCGCTTATCTGTCCTTGGAAGTGAGTTTTTCAATCAGTTCTTGGAGCGGAGCAAGTTCTCTTCTGTCTATAAGGTTAAATTCCTGTGGGAGGTAGAAATAAAAGCAACAGTCTCAATCAGATGCTTAAAGGGAAAAATATTAAATCACTGAAAGCAAAAATCAGTTTATGGGGGAGATTAGGGAGAAAAAGACAGGCCTCCTAGGAAGCCCCCAATATAAAATGTATGTTGGTTTATATTGTTGGATACACACACACACACACACACACGTGTGTATGTGTGTGTGTGTGTGAGTCTGAAGAAATGACACTTGGGTACAATGTAAAGTAGTGAGTATACAGCTTGTATAACAGTGTAAATGTGCTGTCCCCTCAAAATAACGCAACACACAGCGATTAATGTC
>QLTV01004388.1:599017-621950 GCA_003457575.1 Thermophis baileyi
GGGCAACTGAATGGAGCTGAGTGTTTACTGGCCAGATGCCCTTCCTGTTGCCAATGCGGAGTTTTGTTCAGCAGATATATTCTCAGTGTGCCAGTGTGCCCACAGATCTGCCTCTACCTAGGATCGAACTCCCAGCCTCCTGATTGTGAGGTGAGAGCTCCACCTCTAGGCCAACGCACCACACACACACACACACACACACACACACACACACACACACACGTATATGAATTTACAAATAAAAGAAAAATAGATATGCTGTGTGTCTATGAAGGGAAAAGGGAAGGATGTATTAACTCTGAATGGGGTGGTTTGATCTTAGGAAAGGAAGTTATATGCAGAAAAGTCAAGGTATAGTTTTTAAATTACAAATGAAAGAGCTAAAATACATGTTAGAAAATATAAATTGATGTAATTTAGTCTGTTGTCATTGTACATGAAAGTAGAAATCCATAAGTTGTGATAGTTGCACGTTACACTGCAGTGAATGATAATTATAGAACAACTATTGATGAATTTTGAGAAGAAAATGTGCCATGTTCTGAATAAATACAGTTTTAATATTTCAAAGATCTGCTGGGGAACAGTGGCGATAAATCAAACAGCGGAATTAAAATGCATGCTATAAATATCAATACCAAAGGGGAAAAAAACTGATGAAAAGGAAGTAGTAAATGCTGCCAAAAATGTTTAAAAATTGTATTATATACTATAGAATGTTCCTAAAGGAATAAATTATAATTTTAATAATTAAACTGAGTTTTCTAAGTAATGATTTAAATCTAATCCATCCTGCCACTATAAGCAGAAATGTGCAATTGTAAACTATCAACACTGCATCACTGTATTACATTATACTTCACAATATATGGAGCATCTGGTATTTAGGTTCATTCTCAGTTTGATGTTATACTAACAAAACATTTTGTATTCACAAGATAGATGTTTCCATATGTCAAATCCTAAACATTTCAACTTCTGCTATGGAACTGCAAATTCATTCTCATCCCATGGTTGACGAACTAAGACTGAAATTACTGCAGCTGTCAGCTCCGACGGTTGGAGCTGTCATTCGGGCGAGGGAAGGGCACCCACTGATAAACGGCAAGCCTCTGCTGTAGCAGCCAGCCTGGAATTCCACCCTGTCCATGCCGTGGCAAAGATATTGCGATGGTAGCAAGTACTTCCTGGTTGTCAGCATGACGAGAAGCAGGACGCCGGCTACAAAGGCTGCTGTCGCCCAGCTGATTGACGGCCAGTGTCAGAGGCATGCGCGATGGACTCTATCGTAGCGAAAGACACGGGAGGCAACTGAGCTACTGAATGAAACTAGTAATTAGTGACTTGTAATGAGGAGGCAACTGAGCTTTTGCATGTAACTAGTAATTAGTGACTTGTAATGAGCGGCTTGTGATTAGTGATGGTGGTGGGGTGGAGCTGCGGGGTGGGGCGTGTGGTGCATTTAAATGGTGGTGGGTAGCCTTAATGTTTGTTGCTGACAAGATTTCATTTTGTGTATGCATTGTGATCGTGAGAGTGCCGGAGACCAGAGAATAAAAGAACTATCACAGCATTTCATCGTGGTCAAGTTCGTTGTTCTTTGCAGTTTTCCGGAACCTGACAGCAGCATTATCACTTCCTGCTTTCATTATCTTTATGCATATACGTATTTTAGATCTGCATTTTTTTTTTAGAAGTGCCCGATTCTGCGGCACAGAATTTAAATAATTAAGGTGATGCAAGTGTGGCATAGTAGCAAAGTCAAGATTCTGGTAAATCGTTTTTTAAGTGACTGAAAATTCCAAGATGTTTTCCCCTTAAGATGGCAGAAAGCTTCAAGAATCATTTTGTACGTACAAAATTAAATCACGGCCATTGAATTGCTGTGCTTGTTTACCTGAACAAAAAAGATAAAGTGCTTGAAGGACGTGTTGAGATGTGCTTCTTCTTGAAGCTGGATCACCGGATCAAAGTGCTGGTGATATATGTGAGCATAAACTCTGAAGAGACGCTTCAAGATGGTCTTAGCTACCGACATGAAATTCTTTGGGAAAGGAACACCTAGAAATCAAGCAAAAGGGAAATCATGCCCGATTCTACCAAAAGGTTATCCCCTTTACAGGAATGTGAGGGCCAGGCTCATTGGAAAAACACTATCCAAATACAGGTTTGTCCCAGGAAAAAAAAACATATTTAAACTATCCAGCAGATTTATTTAAGTGTCTGACCTGAATGAAATGGACAAAGTCTTCTCCAACCTGGTACGCTGAGAAAACCATTCTCAGAATTCTCCAATCAGCATAGATCCCTGGGAACTCTCAGAGGCACTGAAAAGTTGCTTGGATGAGCAATGAAACGTCTCAGATTAACCAAGATTGGTCCAATTGCCGTGATTCAACTTTTAGACACTTTTGGTCTGGATGATTGAGTCTCCATTGACATATTGTAAGACATTTCGGGCAGAAAACCCCTGAAGTTGGTGTGAAAAGGGTTGGTACGTTCCAATGAGTCTCTGACTCACTGCCTAACTAGTTTTGCTCTGATTGGTGAAGTTGCTTGGATGAGCAACAAAAAAAAATCTCAGATTAACAAAGTTTGGTCGAGTTTCCATGATTGATTCAACCTTTAGAAACCTTTGGCCTGGATGACTGAGTCTTCACTGATATATCGCAGGCCATTTTGGGGAGAAACCCTTGATGTTGGGGTGGCAAGAGTTGGTACATTCCAACGACTCTCTGCCTAACTAATTTTGCTCTGACTGATGAAGTTGCTTGGATGATTGAGTCTTCACTGACATATCTCAAAGGCACAGTACTAACACAGGTAGAATGCATCAGGTTGGGTGGCAGTTGCCATGAATCACTGAATGATAGCCATTGAAATTCATATTGATAAGGAGATTGTGAATACCTGAAGTCCATGGACATCTACAGTATGTGGTTGCTATGGTAAGAGTCAACAGTGATTTGATGGCACATAATCAGTCAATCAAAATGTGAGACTGGCATGAGCAGAGGCATAATCTAGTAGCCCCGAATCATCCTGTAAATAATAATTTTTGGATTTTATGAATGGTGTGTGTGTGCTGCTTTCTGCCTAGAGTCATCTGGAATTGGCAATAAATAAATACAATAAAAAAATAAAAGAAGGATATATCTGTTTTAAAGACAGATGTTGCCTGTCTAGTGATTTTTTAAAATTTTTGTTAAGCAAGGAACCCATCTTCAAGATATTCCTACTATAGATAAAACCCCATTTTATAGAATCTAGATCCTCTAATCTGTAATTTTAGAAGAATTCAGTTTGGTACTCATAATTATAGATGTGTGAATTTGTTAATAAAAGCAAAAAGAGCTAAAGAATATTTTTTTTTGACAGACTGCTACACAATTAGCCAACTGTATGATTGCCAAATTAGTCAGAAATGGACAAACACCCATATAATTTTAGCAACTTCTTATAAAAGATCGGGTAAAAATAATATTTTGGGGATGGTAAGTATTTCCTTGTAGCAGAGAAGTGTCTCACATTGCTTTGAAAAGACAAAATAGCTTAAGGAAATAACGACTGCAGCATACATTCAAGGACAAACTTGAATATCTACAGGTGGCCTTCACTTCACACAACGACCACTCATTCAGCAACTGTTTGAACCTGCAACGGTACTGAACGAGAGGGACTTATAACCTGTCCTCAAAATTCTGGCCATAGCAATATCCCAGTGGTCATGTAATTACAATCTGGGCTCTCAGCAACTTTCCAACAATCACATGATTGCCAATTGTGAGCTTTCCTGCTGGCTTCCCTTGAGCAAAGTCAATGGGGAAGCTGGCAGGAAGCTAGAAGTCAGGGTCACGTGATTTTAACGATCCAGGGCGAACCACTTAATGATGGTAATGGGACTGCCGGAACTGCCATCACGAGGCAGTGTGGACACATGACATTGCCCTTTATGATCACTTTGCTTAGTGACAGAAATTCTGGTCCCAATTACGGTCATTAAGCAAGGACCACCAGGAGTCCTTTTTATGGAACTCGTATGTAGTGTTATTTGTGTTTTCCCCATAATATCCTTTTAAAAGATCATTAAACGTTAAGGGAAAGGATTAAAAACACAATCTATTCCAAAATTATCTATTGATTTTAAATAAAGATTGCTAAACAATTAGATATGTTTTGGACCTCGCCTGGAATCTTTTTGATGTCATGCTAAAACTGGCTTTCTGTAAACTGCCCAAATGTAATCAGCATTAAATATATTTTTGCGGCAGCCTTAATATCTAAGAGATTGCCACAAAGAAGAGGGGGGTCAACCTATTCTCCAAAGCACCTGAAGGCAGGACAAGCAGCAATGGATGGAAACTAATCAAGGACAGAAGCAACGTAGAACTAAGGAGAAATTTCCAGACAGTGAGAGCAATTAATCGGTGGAAGGACTTGCCTCCAGAAGTTGTGGGTGCACCAACACTGGAGGTTTTTAAGAAGTGATTGGACAACCATTTGTCTGAAATGGTATAGGGTTTCCTGCCTGAGCAGGGGTTGGACTATAAGACCTCCAAGGTCCCTTCCAACTCTGTTATTCTGTATTCTTCAGAAGTTTGTATTTTTGTGTGTGTGCCTAATGCTTTGTTTCCTTCTATACTTTCAGAAATAACATAAATGACCACCCCATTTTTAAGTTGGTATAGTACCAAAGCCCTCATTTCAGAGTTACCTATTTTGGATGGAAACAGCGTCTCATCGTCCAGCTGATCCTGAACCCAGGTCATAAGGTAATCGATGTACTTTGGTGCCGAGCATTTAATTGGCTTCTTGATGTTTGTCCCATCTGCCCAATGATATTCATATCTGGAATGAAATAAAAGAGAAATAGGTTCCTTTTAAATAACCAGAGATCTCCATTTATATCAGGGGTGGGGAACTATGGCCCCTTTATGACCTGTGGACCTCAACACCCAGAATTCCTGAGCCAGCATGGCTGGCTCAGGAATTCTGGGAGTTGAAGTCCACAAGCATAGCTGAAGTCCACAAGCATGGCTGGCTCAGGAATTCTGGGAGTTGAAGTCCACAAGCATAGCTGAAGTCCACAAGCATGGCTGGCTCAGGAATTCTGGGAGTTGAAGTCCACAAGTCATAAAGGGGCCATAGTGCCCCACTCCTGATTGACATTGTCGTGCTTTTAAGGGGGAGGGGGCTGGGATACGAGTGTTTGATTTTGGGTGGCCCCCAAACACGGTCAATAGGACTTTTCTCCCTTTTAAGATAAGAATAAGTTGTTCTCTCGAAGAAATGGAAGGCTGGGTGCCGTTCTTGGCACAAAGTGTCTTGTTCCATCCCACCCACTCCCAGCAAATGTCAGGAAGACTACACAATATACTACACAAATATAGAACACCCCCGCCCGACATACACACATACACTTTTGGAGACAAAAAAATTCCAGGCTTCACAGTCTTTTAAGAGGTAACCATGAAGAGCACAAGTTGTTTTCTAGATTAGAGTATTTCCAATGATAAAATGGGAAAAGGCTGATATTTGGTTTCTCCTATTTTGTAAGCATGGCTGACATTCTTACTTTGGCCCGGCAGACATTACTGGACAGCTCTCCTCTGTGCAGAAGTCCGTAATTGTCCCATAAAGCATGTTGATCTGGTTAAAGAAGTCCACAGCTGTCAAAGGAAAAAACAAACAAACAAACACATTCCATATAGCAAGCAACTATTAGGGGGGAAAGCCCCTGCAAACCAAACAACGTTCTGTGTCTTTTTCAGCAACATTGATGGCCACAGATTCCACAGGAAACCGGTCGTCAGAAATACACCCAATTTTTTTTTATTTTTTTTTAGAAAGGCTCAAGAATCGGGATAGAATGACTCACACGATTGCGAGTACAAAAATTAGATTTGCTTAAAATAAAAGTGCCCATAACAGATTTCTCCAAAATTCCAGTCTTGACCATGAACTCCCTTCCCCTCACATTGGCCCATTTGTGGTAACTATATGAGTTGTGTGCTCTGAAAAGTTTTTTTGGGGGAGAAGAGGAGGATAAAAACAATTCAAAACAGGCCCTGCAGCTCTATCCAATAGTGTATTTTTGCTGGCATATAATTCAGGTTGTGGTTGCATCACTCCAAGAAGCTAACAAACCAAAGACAAATTAATGAAGCCTGTTGGAATGAATGTTTTACTTGGACACGAAAGACCCAAATTTCTGATTGAATTCACATTGGCAGAGGCTGAGCAAATCCTTTCTAAAAGAGCCAGGAATCCTTCATGCTTTCGACCACCTCCTCTATCATTCAAGCAGAAAGCTATTGATATTAAATAGAGTGGCTTGCCCTCGTTCGGCAAATTTTCCGTTTGTTTTTCGGCAGAACTGGTGCTTACAAAACTATGCAAAAGGAGGCTTGCAACCGAGTATCTATTTAAAAAAAAAAAAAGATTTCCATTTTGACAGTACAGAAACTAGGAAAAAATGATGTCCTTGATATCCTGCAATCATGAAGTTTGTTCTTTTCACTTTCACAGTATCTGCAACTTGGCTCTTTCAAGTTGTTTGCAGACTTCTATCTGAAAACCGACCTTGAAAACCCAAACCTCTGTAGTTTTGTTTTGTTTTAGTTTGGCTGCAAAAACATCTGTCCTGAGAGAGATATGTAGCCTCCCACAACCGGTGGCTCTCTGGGAAAACAAAGCCTGACCCTTTCAATGCTGCCGCCATTAATCTACTAGTCAGATTATTTATTTAGCAAAATTTTCTTCAAGGAAGGTGCCTACGAATGGAAGTTCCTGCAATCCAGATTATTTATTTCCATCCGACTGAACTCAAATCAAAACGAAAAGAGGAGCTGAGTAGCCCAAGTGATCTGCCTCTCCAAAGAGATTCTGCACTTGTATGGCCAGCCCTCAAATCTAAATAGCATTGTCATCGCCTATTAAAAAAATGATGTATTCCTTTTTTTTAAAAAAATGACAGGAGTCTCTCACTAGTAATCCGCATCATAATATATCTTAAAAGTGTTCTTCATCGTTGATATGAACATTAAGAGAGAGAGAGACTGCTCCTCATCCATGTCTTTGCCTCAGAGAAGATAAAGACTTTCTCTCTAGACACCAGGGAATTGCAAATTCTGGATACACTGAGGTAATTCCATGCACACCCTTCTGTGAGGAGAACAGGATGCGTTCCAACAACAGTTTCCAAAACTTCAGTGCACGGAATAGAACTTTTGCGTATTAGTCCAGAAGACACGATGTCCTTGTAACCAGGGGTGGGCTGCTGGGGTTTCGCAGGGGTTTGGGAGAACCTGTAGCTAAGATTCTGTGCAGTTTGGAGAACCCCCAAATTTAATTTAATTTAATTAATTGTATTTCTATGCCTCCCAACTCCCGAAGGACTCTGGGTGGCTCTTGGCTGGCCCACTCTTGGCTGGTCCCGCCCACCCCACCCCTCCCAGGAGTCCCCACGCGGCCCGTTTTGGATACAAGTAAGTGCAGGACACACGCGGAGGCTCGGGAGGGCGAAAAACGGGCCTACCGGAAGTTCGGGAAGGCCGGAAACGGGCCCATTTCCGGCCTCCAGAGGGCCTCCAGAGCCTGGAAAGCCTCTGGAGCCCAGGGAGGGCAAAAAGGACCCCCCCCCCGTGGTGCAGGAGGCTGACTAGGCCACGCCCACCATGGCCACGCCCACCGAGCAACCAGGCAGAGAACCCCTTGCTAAAAATTTTCAAGCCCACCCCTGCTTGTAACCTTTATTCGTGTGTACAGGTAGTCCTTGACATACGACCATAATTGAGCCCAACATTCCGCCTGCTGAGGGAGAGAGTTTTGCTCCATTTTACGACCTTTCTTGCCACAGTTGTCAAGTGAATCGCCGTAGTTGTTCAGTTAGTGACACGGTTGTTAAACGAACCTGACTTCCCCATGGACTTTTGTGTGTCAAAAGGGGATCACACGACCCCGGGACACTGCAACTGTCATAAATACAAGCCAGTTGCCAAGCGTTCAAATTTGAATCACATGACTATGGGGATGCTGCAACAGTCATAAGTGTGAAAACGATCGTAAATCACTTTTTTTCGGCGCCACTGTAAACTTTGAACGGCCACTAAACGAACTGTTGTAAGTCGAGGACTACCTGTAGTGATAACTCTTAATTTTTTTTAAAGTAAAAGAGATGACCAATATATGGTGGAATACTCGTTTCTTTTTCCTTTCATCAATCTGATGATGATGATGATGATGGAAGAGGAAAAGTGGTGAACCTGACCAGAACTGTTCCAGTTTATTGGAACAAAACTCAAAGTGACTTCAAGGTTTTTGCTCATGGAATTTACCCATTTGGCTTAAAACAGTCAATTATGAGGATGGTCTACTCATTGAAAGTTGAGTAGCTGAAGTGGAAAGCAAGAATGGTAAAACTGCCTGCAGTCTTTTTGTGAGACTAGTAAACCACGGTGGAAACGAGTAAAAGGAGACCACATGTCCACCAAGAAACATGACTAATTCTTGCTTTAAAAGAGATAGGAAGAGGGGAAACGGAGGGGAATTCACTAACTGGGAAATCATATTATATTATTATATGGGCCTTTTTTAGTTTTACTTAAATGAATAGACGTTAATATTCATTCCTTTTTATAAAAACTGTAGAATCAGTATATTATTAATATTAGTTCTGTTTACTGTGTTTTCTTTGGTACATTTCAGCTAAAAATAACTAAATCAGGAACCATGGTAACATGGGTCCAGACAGAACATCTGACTGGCATTGCTGCCAAAACCAAGGAACAGATTGAATCCAGACAACCGCTTCTTAAGCCAGCTTCTTTTCCAGCAGAGTTCAGAAAGGAGGTGAAATTTAATGTTTTTGCTACACAAATTTGTCTTATCAAACTGTCCTGCCGTGAATTCAAAGCAGGACAATATTTCTGGGGTTTAAGGCCACCTGAATAGCCTTAGTTTTAGCTTTCTGCTTTTGTTTAACTGTCTTGTAACCAACTGCTTTCTGCTGTAGCGCTTTTATTCCATTAGAGTTTCTTAGGTTGTTCGTCATCCAGATCAGTGGTGGGTTGCTGCCGGTTTGGACCGGTTCTTTAGAACTGGTAGCGGAAATTTGCCGTTGCTCGCCGAACCGGCAGCGATGACCGGCAGTTCACGCTCCTGAACCAGTGCTCTGGTTGCCGTGGCTTGCAAAAAAAAACCTCTGCGCATGCGCAAAGGCTTCTGCACATGCGCCGAGGGTCATTTCCGTGAAGTGACATAGGCGCGCGCGCAAAACGCTCACTTCCGTCACGATGCGAACCGGTAGGGAAGGTAAGTGGAACCCACCCGATCCAGATTCATGACGATGAGTGATTTACACATATTGTAAAACACAGGTAGCCCTCGACTTACAATGCTTCGTTTAGGGACCGTTCGAAGTCACAGCGGCACTGAAAAGAAGTGACTTACTTATGACCATTTTTCACACTTACGACATTGCAACCGTCATAAACGTGAGTCAGTTGTCAAACATCCAAATGTAAATCACGTGACCCTGGGGATGGTGCAACGGTCATAAGTGTGAAAAGCAGTCATAAGTCATTTTTTTTCAGTGCCGTTGTAACTTTGAACGGCCACTAAATGAACTGTTGTATGTCGAGGACTTCCTGTACTTTCTAATAAAATAATATGCCTCAGTTGACCAATTCCAGGAGGAATGGATTACATCAGGGGTGTCAAACTCAAGGCCCGGGGGCCGGATCCAGCCTGCGGGGTGCTTAGATCTGGCCCGTGGGTCTACCTTGGAAACAGCAAAGGACCGGCCTGCGGTGCTTCTGCTAGCAAAAATGGAGCTTGGGGGGCCACACCCGCCCCCCCGGGCTCCATTTTTGGCCACGACAGCCTTCTGCAGCCCTCTGCCAGTGAAAATGGAGCTTTGGGGGACCACACCCAGAGGCCCCGGGTTCCGTTTTCGGCCACAATAGCCTCCTGCAGCTCTCTGCCAACGAAAACGGAGCTTGGGGGAGGCCACAGCTGGGCCCCCCAGGCTCCATTTTCAGCCACGACAGTCTTCTGCAGCCCTCTGCCAGTGGAAACGGAGCTTGTGGGGGCCACACCTGGGCCCCCCGGGCTCCGTTTTCGGCCACAATAGCCTCCTGCAGCCCTCTGCCAGTGAAAACGGAGCTTGGGGGAGGCCACAGCTGGCCCACCTGGGCTCCATTTTCGGCCATGACAGTCTTCTGCAGACCTCTGCCAGTGAAAACGGAGCTTGGGGGGGCCACACCTGGGCTCCCCGGGCTCCGTTTTCGGCCACAATCGCCTCCTGCAGCCCTATGCCAGTGAAAACGGAGCTTGGGTGCAGAGGGCTGCAGGAGGCCATCGCGGCCAAAACAGAACCCAGGAGCCCGCTTTCGCTTGCAGAGCGCTCAGGCCACCACAAGCGCCCCCGACATGAGTGATGTCAAGCTGGCCATGCCCACCCTGGCCCCTTGAGGTCCAGTAGAACCCTGATGAGGCCCTCAATGAAATCGAGTTTGACACCCCTGGATTACATTAAAGACAAAAAAAGTGCTTTCCTCATGCATCAGTGCTGAAAACATATACAGAACCAAGGCAAATTCTCCTTACTGTTCACTGCAACCCATTCGTTTAGATCTTCGCCTTCGGGCAGCATAACAGCCATCCGTAAGTTGCCACTTCCAAGAGTTGCCTCCGCGTGTTTCAGCAGCTCATATTGGTGGGAGCCTTCCGGAATGTTCTTCTTTGGTTTAAAAGTTTTAGAAGAGCGGCTACCACTGCAAAAGGGAGAAGGATATTTTGGCTTCAGAAGACGCAGGGAAATAATTTCATTATTTCTATTCTCATACATTCTTGGTTTAAAAAAAAACATTTCTTCCCCCCCTTCACAAGCAATATAAAGAGTTACATTAAATAGGATTAAAGTCTCTCGGAGATCAGCACTGTTGCATCCAACCTAGATGACATCCACAACCCTCCCAATTAAATTAAAAAAAAAAAACATGATTAAAACAATTATCCGTAAGATTGTCAAATCCCCTCAAGGTTTCAATGTTCTGAGATGGCAATATTTTGTTGACCGAAAACACACGCAGGTAGTCTTAACTTACAACCACAATTGATCCCAAAATTTTGATTGCTAAGCCAGTTGTTAACTGAGTTTGGCCCCATTTTACGACCTTTTTGTCACAGTTGTTAAGCAAATCACTGCAGTTGTTAAGTGAATCATGTGGCCATTCAGCGAATCTGGCTTCTCCTATTGACTTTGCTGGTTGGGAGCCCAAATTTTGATCACCTGACCATGGGGATGTTGCAATGGTCGTAAGTGTGAAGATTCGTCACTTTTTTCAGTGCCGTTGTAACTCTGAATGGTCACTACACCAATGATTGTAAGTTGAAGACTACCTGTATTTATTTTAGTAGATTTGAAAAGCTGCCTAATTTGAAAACAACTCGAGGTAGCATACGGTATTAAAACAGACGAAAATAACAATTAACAAAATATAATGGGCAGAAGAATCAAAATAACCCCAAATAGCAAAGAACTCCCTAAGGACTCCAGCATCAAAATTAGCCCAGAACCTTTAAAAAAAAAAAAAAGGACATTGTCTAATCATCTTCTTTTAACGACCCCATAAACCCTTGCGGGGGGGGGGCCGGGCACCATAGCAGAACGTTTACTGTCCGGATGCCCTTCCTGTCGCCAATGCAGAGTTTTGTTCAGCAGATATATTCTCATTGTGCCCACAGAGAGAAATATCTGCCTCTACCTAGGATCGAACTCACAGTCTCCCGATTGTGACACGAGAGCTCCACCTCTAGGCCACCGCACCACTCAGGACATTGTCTAATACAACAATAAAATTATCGTAGGAGTTGATACTTGCCCCCTGAAAATGTTAACTGTGTTATAACTTATCCTTATTAAATTTATGCTACATAAAGATAAACCTTTACTTAGAAAGAAATTTGCTTTATATTATATACTTCTCCCTATTCTGAGTTTGATTTAAATTTTCCCAAGGTGGAACAATATACACTGCACTAATTCTGCATATCCATTTTTTTTTTTTTGCTACGGGGCAAATATTAACATTCAAATTAATGTAGAATTTTCTCCAGATGGTAAGATTGGCACAACCTTCCCTTCATATATGACCACAGCTACATGAGACTCTACTACAGGCCATGGCCTCTGTGCAGATGAGGCTACTGCAAAAGGGGTCCTAAATACAGAATAAAACTACACTTCGTTTTGAACACGTGCGAAAACATAAGTTAGCTTGAAACCGATGATGCCAAAGTTACGTATAGGCAAGAAATATCAAGGCAAGTTAAAGCGATGATCTTATTTTTGTGATGAATACAATATGGGAAATTATTTACTGCGCTTACATGGCGCTTCTTCAAATCATCTAAATATTTGGTCCCAACTCAACATATAATTAATACTGAGCAACCTCGCAAATGGAAAAGTTTTAGGCTTGGTCCTTTGCTGCTGTTTAAACGCAGATCATCCCATGCACCTGATTTTGCAGTGGAAAAAAAGCTCTCCTCTAGGTGTGTATGGAGATTCTCACTCATCCAGGTCATGGTTGTCCCAAAGGTGCTTTTTCAAGAGGCAACTTGGACTTTCTGGGTTTTTTTTTTCCTTTGAAGACAGAGGATGGGATGAACACCCATTGAATGGTGCGGGAGCATGAACGGATTTCCAGAAAAATTGCAGACGACAGGAACCATCTGCGCTTCAGTTTGAGATGCATCCCCAACAGCTTGCGCTCAACAGTGAAGGGGCGCAGGGCAGAAAACGTCCTGCAGAAAGGCACAGCTCCAACTTCTCAATGAAAGAGATCATCTATCTCCGGTCTACAACACAGTCCTTTCAACAGTTCAAAGAAGGCTCCACACCCATTTGCACTACTCAGGTGACCCTGAGGACACAGATAAACCTCCAGGCGGCCTCAACGACACTCTAAAAGAATGCAAATGACCAGCTTGTCTGCAAGGAGTATAAATCCTTCCATTCCCCCACCATCCAGTCAGAGCTGAAGAAGCTTCTTGGATGAGAAGCGAAATGTCTTCAAAGAAAAAAAAAATCCAGGAAGTCCAGTTGCCTCTTGAAAAAAAAGCACCTTTGGGACTCTCCTCTAGGTATTAGGGATGGGGCTACAAACTGAGAATGTATTTGAGGGCAAAAGGAGAGAGATTCCTTCTCCCCCAATCCTTCTGACCTATATTTTACATTCTAAAAGCCATTACACAATCCTTAATTGCTTTAAGGATACTCGGTCCAAGTAGTTGCTTGTCCAAGCTCTGAGGAGATTCAGTGATGTAATAAATAACAGAATAAATAACAGAATAATAGAGTTGGAAGGGACCTTGGAGGTCTTCTAGTCCAGCCCCCTGGTCAAGCAGGAGACCCTACCATTTCAGGCAAGTGGCTGTCCAGTCTCTTCTTAAAAGCCTCCAGTGATGGAGCATCCACAACTTCGGAAGGCTTGTTCCATTGGTTAATTACTCTCAGCAAGTTGTTCCACTGATTAAATGTTCTCACTTTTTAGGAAATTTCTCCTTGGTTCCAGGTTGCTTCTCTCCTTGATTAGTTTCCATCCATTGCTTCTTGTTTTGCCTTCTGGTCCTTTGGAGAATAGGTTGGCTCCCACTTTTTGTGGCCGCCCCTCAAATATTGGAAGACTGCTATCATGTCTCCACTAGTCCTTCTTTTCACTAGACTAGACATACCCAATTCCTGCAACTGTTCTTCACGTTAAGGATATTCTTTCAAAAAGTGAAAATTCAAGGTTAGTGTTCTGACCTAGGCTTCCTGATAAATAATACAGCACAAACGGAGTCCCAAAAACCTCTTTTTATTTTAACGGCTGTGAATTCTGTTCATTCCCAGCCGTAATAAGTCCCAAACAAGATTAATTAGTCCAACAGAAGTCTTTCGGAAGAAGGCTGATATCACCAACTTTTATCTCTCTTGACATGCTGCCAAAGACCTAATTGGCAAGGAGCTTTGCAAGGCCAAACAGAACACGGAGTCAGAACTGAAAATGCTGAGACACGAATTGAACCAAGTTGCTTCCTGCAACGAGCACATCCGTTTGCTCCACTTTTATATCCTATGGGAGGGGCCAATCATCTCCAAGCCTTACTCCCGAGTAGCCCTTTTCCTCCGTAACTGTTCTTGCCTTCTGGCAGCTCTGCGCATGCACGCATTGGGAACAGGCTCCCCCTGTTCCTCTGCCTCGCTCATGTCAGCCTCTGGAGGCTCCGGAGTCAGCACAGACCTCCCAGATGGCCCGGGCTGGATCTCTGCCTCGGGCACCGAGCCCTCTCCAGACTCCAGGCCTGACCCATGTTCCTGCCCAACCTCCTCGCTGTCCGATTCTGCTGCCAGCTCTGCAGGCCGCTGGCAGACCACAAGAGTTAGGGTTAGGTTTGGGATTGGGTTACCTGAGGGACTGCCTTTTTCCAAGAGACTCTACCTGTCCAATTCGATCTAGCAGGTTGGGGCATGATGTAGATCCCGTCAGTCAAAGAATGTCGGCTAACGGGGACTAGAAGATGGGCCTTTTCTGCAGTGGCCCCTTGCTCTATTGAATATTCTCCCTTGGAACTTAGAAAGGCTCCAACCCAATTGGCCTTTGGTAAAGCTTGAAAAATTTGGCTGGGTTGAGAGTCCTGTTATATCTCAGAATGCCTATTACAAAGCATTGTGATAGGCATTCTGAGATGCAATCTTTTTCCGAACGTTTACCCCATAAATGCTTGGGCATGTCCAAATCGTTTCTGAAAGAAAACAACTATAGCTAGTCCTCAGCTTACAACAGTTCATTTAGTGACCGTTCAAAGTTACGACAGCACTGAAAAAAGTGAGTTATGACTGTTTTTCACACTTACGACCATTGCAGCATCCCCAGGGTCACGTTATTTACATTCGGATGCTTGACAACTGACTCATATTTATGACCGTTGCAGTGTCCCCGGATCAGGTGATCCCCTTTTGCGACCTTCTGACGAGCAAAGTCAACGGGGAAGCCAGATTCACTTAACAACCCTGTTACTCACTTAACAACTGCAGAGATTCACTGAACAAACGTGGCAAGAAAAGTCATAACATGAGGCAAAACTCACTTAACAAATTTCTCACTTAGCAACATTAATTCTGGACTCAATTGTGGTCATATGTCGAGGGCTACCTGTATAGGCAGGTTTAACGTCCTATGATTCTACACAGGAAATGCATTATCTGTCCAATGTATAGAGTCTATATATTTTTATATCCTTTCTTATGCAAGTAAGAAATGAAGATTTATTTCAAGTGGGGTGTCTTATTTGTAGTTTTTAATAGAAGCCAAACCTTCAAGGAAGTGCCAGTTTTAATCTCATTGCCACTGAAACATCCTTATGACAAATGCAGGGTCCTTTGACAATTTTTAAAGCTCCGAAATTTTGTTAAAGCAGAGTTGTCTACTTCCTCTTTTACCATATAGATAACAGGAACTGTACCTCCGCACTGCTTAGTCTCCCTTCCTAAATTACATATTCAAAACCACACTTCCAGTTTTTGGCTGACACTTTAAAAGCAAAGCATGAGGGGAACACATTTTTCAGCAGAAAGTTTGTGCATGTATTTAGCAGTTGATACATTCCGGACTATTCAGCTTCCAAAACTAAAATATGTAAAAAAAGATGCACTCAGAATTTTATTTAAATCTCAATTATGAAAATTCACATATCGGTGACCATGTAGTTTCCTTATTACTTTGTCACTCATATTCAGCTAAATAATGAAACTAAATAATGAAAATATTACGTCTGAAATTCTACACTGCTGTTCCTTTAAGGCCCAGTGTTCAGTCAGCCTTCAATCTAAGCAATTATCCAGATACGCTGACTTCAACTCCCAGAATTAATGCTGAGGTATCTGGACATTAAAATTGAAACATCTGGAGAACATCCAAGATAAGGAAAGTGTGTTTAGTAAGTAGTAATTATTTCATCTATTGCTGCAAACCTCTCTTTAAAAAAATCAAAGAGAAACAAGATAAAATATGATCTTATTTAGACAACTTGGAAAAACAGTCCAGAAACTGGTTCATAATGAATCTGTCAAATTCGTTTTTAAAAATTCTCTAAGCTGCTGACTATTACAGCAGTGAATTTCGTGAATTGGTAAACATTATAGAAAATACGTTATTTGTCTGCCTAGCATCCTCTGCCAGTAAATTTAATTAATCCACTCAGGGGGAAAAAGCTGACCACATACTTTCTCAGTGTCATCCATAAATTTTATAACAACCTCATTATTTATTATATTATATTTACCCTAAAAATATTAGGTTTCCTTCAAATAATTTATTTTTAAAATGGTCATTTTTGCATAGCTTTTATTGCTTTTATAAATAATTCAATATTCCTTCTACTTCCTATTTTCCTCACAACAATCCTGCGAGGTGAGTTGGGCTGAGAAGGTGACTGGCCCAAGGTCAATCCAGCCAGCTTTCATGCCTAAGGCAGGACTAGAACTCACAGTCTCCTAGCAAAAGGACCAAAGTCACCCAGCCAGCTTTCATGCCTAACGGAGGACTAGTACTCACAGTCTCCTGGTGGTTGGCCCAAAGTTACCCAGCTGGCTTTCTTGCCTAAGGGAGGACTAGAACTCACAGTCTCCTGGTGGTTGGCCCAAAGTCACCCAGCTGGCTTTCATGCCTAATGGAGGACTAGAACTCACAGTCTCCTGGTGGTTGGCTCAAAATCACCCAGCTGACTTTCATGCCTAAGGGAGGACTAGAACTCGCAGTCTCCTGGTGATTGGCCCAAAGTCACCCAGCTGTTTTTTTATGTCTATGGCAGGACTAGAACTCATACTTTCCTGGCTTCTGGGTGCCTTAACCACTAGACCATATGGTCATTAAAGCTAGGAGGTTGTTTACAACAACTTGGAGAACAGGGACTCTGCTGAAGAACTGGAAGAGTGAAATTTAGCAAAGACTATTTCTCTTTTATTGGATAAATGAAGATTGGAAAGAGGTGTAAGTCACTGCTGCATTAATTTCATGAAGAAACCTGTTGAGCAACATGGGTCATGGTAAAGTTGGAAAAACAGGAGCTGCACGGATACATGACACACGCAGATCCCCAGACATATACTGTATGCTAAAAGAAGGCAAAGGCCTCAGATAAGTAATCTGAGAAATGGCAGGCGGTGTGCGGAGATGAAAAGTACAAATGCAAAAATGAATGCAGCAAAATAAACAATCAAGATACAGATTTGAAGCTTACAGTATTAACACAAAATCATTTCTCAGCTTTGACATATGCCATGTAAACAGATAGGCCTATATATACTGTATGGGAATTATTAACATGGAAATTGACTAGTCTAAAGAAAATAATTAGGGGTGACATGATAGCAGTATTTCAGTATTTGAGGGGCTGCCACAAAGAAGAGGGGGTCAACTTATTCTCCAAAGCACCAGAAGACATGACAAGAACCAATGGATGGAAACTATTCAAGGAGAGAAGCAACCTGGAATTAAGGAGAAACTTCCTAACAGTGAGGACAATTAACCAGTGGAACAGCTTGCCACTAGAAATCGTGGGTACTCCATCACTGGAGGTTTTTAAGAACAGACTAGAGTTACTAGACAGCCACTTATCTGAAATGATATAGGTTCTCCTGCTTGAGCAGGGAGCTGGACTAGAAGACCTCCAAGGTCCCTTCCAGCTCTATTCTATTCTAAATTAGTAGACCCAAAAAAGAGGGGAAAAATGTAGATTTTGTGCCTATTCAGAGAAGGAGGAGAAAATGAATGATGTAGAAAAAAAGCTAAGGAAAAAGCAAAAAAGAATGCAAGCCCAATAATGTTGGTATGTTGGAATAGTAGATTTTGGAGACCTTCTAACATCAGCCTTCTGATTAAACTGACAAACTCAACACATTTCAAAATCACATGATCTGATTGTTGAGCCACAATTACACCCCTGAAAGAAAAAAAGAAAAGAAAAAGAAAAAGCACAAAATCCATTTAAAAGGGACAGGAAATAAAAAAGGACAGGAAATAAAAAAGTGGATTTGTCCATAAAGTTGGTAAATGAGATCTCAGAGTGTACAGTATATTGGTATGTGGTTGCAAAGGCTAAAACAACACTGAAGGATCAGATGCCTCTGAAATAATTGTTGGATGTAATAACACAACACCGATGCTTCCTTACAAACTTAATGAAAAGGACTGGCTGAACTTTTGTTTTGGAATGGAGGAATGTTTGCTCTACATCCATGCAAAGAACACCTAACAGCAGAATGGAAGAAAATCCAGAGAAATTACTGATTTTTCTCTCAGCTGTTCCATGTAATGCACGGCAGTCTTAAAATTTCAATCCAAAGAACAGCTTTATGGCAGGGGATCGTGTATTTTATATATATAAAACCCATACAGGAAAAATAACTGGATAATGAGAGCTTGATCAGATCCATCCAAAAGGCAAAGTGAGGGTTTAAGAAATACTATGTGCAGAAATGGACAGATTGACATTAAAGATAAAAGAAAAAGAAGATACAGAATATTTTCAAATATGGGACTTGTTTTATCAGTGGTTGGATAATAGAGGTAGAAATTAGGAACTGGAAAAGTACTATTATGTAAGCAAATTGATCCAGATAATACGCTGTTCACAAAGCACTTATCTATGTAAAAAGAAAATGTATAAATAAACTGTTAAAAAAAACAAAAAAAATACTATGCAACATATGAAATCAAAGATGATGATTGGGTTAGCAATGGAAGCAATGGAAGCTAAGCAATGGAAAGACTATCGAAATAAGGAAAACAAGGTTGGCCGCATTACTGGTGGTCCTCCACTTCACAGTTGCAATGGTCGTAAGTGTGAAAAATGGTCATGTCACTTTTTTCAGTGATGTTGTAACTTCCAACGGTCACTAAACGAACTGGTTTTTTTCATGTTTTATTTATTTTATTTATATAACATTCAATTTCCATCAAAGAGTGTGTGATCTGGGTGCAGTTGTTTTTAAAGAGTCATAATCCACATATTTGTTATAGTTTTCATCACAATAATATTGATAAACTAAACAAACTGTTGTAAGTCCGGGACTACCTGTACTGTCCTGAGCTTCTGAAGGTCTCTCAAGATGTGGTTATTCCAGCAGGTCTGGGGACCCCAGAGGGCAGATAAACTTGTCAAACGGCTCCCTTGTTATTAACATCTCTCCATCTATTGTTCTCTTTTCCTGTTTTAGCTTTGCTTCTATAATTTTCTAATTCTTTTAAAATGATTATTATACAATGCTCTTAAGTAATGATTATCTTATTGATTGATTGATTGATTGATTGATTGATGGTTGGTTGGTTGGTTGGTTGGTTGGTTGTTGCTGGGCTGTTGTATGTCACCCAGAGTCACTTCCAGCTATGTAAGTTTGATTGTTGTTAGTTGCGAAGTCGTGTCTGACCCATCGTGACCCCATGGACAACGTTCCTCCAGGCCTTCCAGTCCTCTACAATCCCCCGGAGTCCATTTAAGCTCACACCTACTGCTTCAGTGACTCCATCCAGCCACCTCGTTCTCTGTTCGTCCCCTTCTTCTTTTGCCCTCAATCGTTCCCAGCATTAGGCTCTTCTCCAGTGAGTCCTTCCTTCTCATTAGGTGGCCAAAGTATTTGAGTTTCATCTTCAGGATCTGGCCTTCTAAAGAGCAGTCAGGGTTGATCTCCTCTAGGACTGACCGGTTGGATCGCCTTGCAGTCCAAGGGACTCGCAGGAGTCTTCTCCAGCACCATCGTTCAAAGGCCTCCATTCTTTGGCGCTCAGCCTTCCTTATGGTCCAACTTTCACAGCCATACATTGCAACTGGGAAAACCATAGCTTTGAGTATACGCACTTTTGTTGGCAGGGGTTGATTAGTAAATAAAAATAAATAAGTTAGGATGTTAATTTACAATACAATCCCTTTTATATCTCCTTGAAGAGTCTCAATGCATCCAAAAGACTTAACAGTAGGCAGTCACTGGGAAACTCTGAATGATGTCTGGCTATGCAAAACAAGAGAGCAAAGGGAAGTAAAGGCTTTACATCTTCCTAGCTTTTCTAAGTGTCTCTTTTGGCAAGCACAAAGTGAACACCACAACATTTTACTTTGCGCAATTCACATTCTCTCCCTGTACCGCATGGATACTCAATTATCTACGTTGGACGATCAAACACAGAGATATACCTCTGCTGCTCTGTTGAATAAACATGTCACAATTTATACTGAACCCCTTAATAAATTAAATTGTGATGCTTCACAATTCATTCGGTGTTGACTACCAATTCAAACAGGATAAAACTGGAGGAGTTTGAAGGGGAGCTTCCGGAAGAAATTTCAATGCAAGGATGGAATCCGACAGAAAACATTTACGGGAAGGAAGTAGACAAAACAATGTAGCTAAGACAGAGGAAAGAAGGAAGGAAGGAAGGAAGGAAGGAATCACAGACAAAACGAATGGGGAGAAAGGCTAATGAAGATGTCTACACTCACACATTTTAAACAGAAAAAAACAGAAATTGTTTCAAAGTCGAAGCGATGCAAAGAACTAAGGAGTCAAATAAAAATTACTCAGGACACTTTCCAGAAATATATATTAACTGCAGAATTTTATGACTGCATAAACAGACTTAAAATCTGCCTGTGTTTATCTGCACTTATTCCCCAATAAGCGTATTTACAACTGTAAACTGAGAGATAGACTCATTCAAACAACAAAAAATCTGTTTTATAACTGGATTGCCACTGGATTACTTAAGGCTGTTTCTTGTAAAGTTAAACGGTGTTGGATCTTTTCATGGCTAGCCAGTTGTGAAGTTAATCACCCAAGTTAAATCCAGAACTGAAACAGCAAACTCTGAATGTATTGTGAACTGAAAAGATGTATTCTTATCTTGGCATAAGAGAACCTGAGAAACAGATACTGGTTTCCTGTTAAAAAAGCAGTGGTGAAATGAAAACACATCGGCCTTTCAGAAGGAAACCCTGAAAATGGCGATTAACAGAGTTGAGAAGGAACTGAAAAGGGAAGACCGCAAATGAGATGTTCACATAATAGAACCGTGTGGCTACAGAAGTCATCTAAACGGAAATGCGAATTGGTTTTTTAAAAAATACTGTATAAGATAGATGTGCAAAAAGCTACACTTCATGCAGTAAACGTTCAATGCTCCTTTATTCTCCACATGTACGGTAACTAGAGAGAACAGAATAGAACTACAGAAACCACATCACTCTTTTCCATAACTCGCAATCCTTCTTGCGAATAAATGCACCCAGCACCTCAAGTCTTCAAGCATCAATCTTTATTTAGATCATTATGTGCCCTTTTCTCTGTACCGGAGGGGCTATATTAGAAATATTTAACAGATAATTGTATGAAACTTATGCTACCAAAGATCCCCTATTACTACCCTTCAATTCTTCATATTGAAATATATAGTACAGCACTGCATCCTTTAAAAAAAAAAAGTTCTAGAAGCTTTCTAAAGAACAGAGGAAGTGGTCGTGGTTATTTTTAATTTTTCAACTAAAGAAGTCAGGTTTCCAGATGTCCACTGCTGATATGATTGGGATACTGGCCAACACTGAGTGAAGAGTGGCAAATTGCAGGTGGACACATTTTGCTATGTTGTCTGGCACAGAAATTTAAGCAGACTAAGTACAGTGTCACTGAAGGCCTTTGTAGACGACCACATCTAAATACTTATACAGGCAGTCCTCGACTTACAACAGTTCGTTTAGTGGCCGTTCAAAGTTACAACGGCACTGAGAAAAGTGACTTATGACCGTTTTTCACAGTTATGACCTTTGCAGCATCCCCATGGCCACGTGATCAAAATTCAGATGCTTGGCAACTGGTTCATATTTATGACCCTTGCAGTGTCCCGGGGGGGGGGGTGTCATGTGATCCCCTTTTGCGACCTTCTGACAAGTAAAGTCAATGGGGAAGCCAGATTGACTTAACAACCAGGTTACTAACTAATCAGTTGCAGTGATTCACTTAACAACTGTGGCAAGAAAGGTCGTAAAAAGGGGCAAAACTCACTTAACAAATGTCTCACTTAACAACAGCAGCTTTGGCTCAATTGTGGTGGCAAGTCGAGGACTGCCTGTAAACTACTCCAAAATATATTAAATTATATACTATATAATACTATAATGTATACATTATACTATAATATATATGGTATATACAATATACTAAAAACACAATTTGCTTTAATGAATAGTTTAATCTTTCACAACCCTCAGATCCCCACTACTGAAGTTCTTTGTACAGTTGTCAACCTCATCATTTGCAAAAACTCTTCCTTCGTCGTTCCAGTTGCACTATGCATATGCTAATGAAAAATAAGCTTATTTTATTCCTGTTCCACAAAACCCAGAGATGCAAAGAGTAAGCAGATAACAACCAAAACAACTGACAATTCTTTAAGTGGATATCCCATGCTAAAACAAGCAGCTAAAATTACAGGTGAATTATTTCAACTTTATAACACAATGGACTACTTTAGATGTGAATTTTTACTAGAATATTATTTAAGCCAATCCTATTATGAGATGTGACTTTCACGGCAGCATAACAATCTGGAACTGAACACACTCAAAACCGTAGAAATGGTGGTAGATTTTAGGAGAAACCCTCCCATACTTCCACCTCTTACAATACTAGACAACACAGTATCAACAGTAGAGACCTTCAAATTTCTAGGTTCTATCATATCTCAAGACCTAAAATGGTCACCTAACATCAAAAACGTCATCAAAAAAGCACAACAAAGAATGTTCTTTCTGCGCCAACTCAGGAAGCTCAAACTGCCCAAGGAGCTGCTGATACAGTTCTACAGAGGAATTATTGAGTCTGTCATCTGCACCTCTA
>QLTV01004388.1:644143-658976 GCA_003457575.1 Thermophis baileyi
GATGTTCCCTAGTCTGGTAACGAACCGTTCAGAAACCACGGTACATTGAAAGAAGCTTGGAGAGCAAACCACTGCCAACATCTAAAACAAGAGCTCCAAGTGTTTCCTATTATTTCAACATTGTATCCTTGTTCCAAGGAGCACGTGGCCCTCGCATGGCTGAGCGGATCCCTTTCGTCCTTTGGCCGATCCCGCAAGGGGAGGGGGAGCTTGGGGAATTAGGACCACCCCCAGCAGTCTCTTTGCAGAATAATTTGAGAGTGCCCCCCTCCAAAAAAAGCCTTCCCAGCCCCTTTTCTTGGAATGTTTCTTGAGATCCTGGCAGCTTTTCGCTTCTCCCCCCTTCAGCTTTGAGGGGTTTTTCCAGACTTCGCTGAGCAGATGCTGAAGTTCGTGGTTTTTTTTGGTTTTTTTTTGCCCAGACGACTTTGGTAACTTGTGGCAGAATGGGTAACTCAAATGCCCTTGAGGCCTTCAGAAAACCTGTTGCTGTAGCTTAAAACAACTATGGAGTTCTGCGACCTGCCTCTGGTTTCTCTCTCTGGGTCATCTTGGCAGGGTGACAATCTAGTATTCCTGAATACTGTTGATGTGTGTGTATACACACACACACAGGAGTATTAAGGTGCATAATACAATTCTGCATTATTGACACACAAAAGGATTTTGAATTTTAGGGCCTACCTTTTGTTTCTCTCTCTTGGTCATCTTGAGAAGCATCATGCCTGAATACCATTGATATTTTTTTTGTGTGTATGCGTGTATACACACCCATACACACCCTTATATACACATACAGGAGTATTAAGATGCATAATATAATTCTGCATTATTGACACACAAATGAATTTTGAATTTTAGGGCCTGCCTTTTGTTTTTGTTTTTCTCTTGGTCATCTTGAGAAGCATCATTCCTGAATACCATTGATATTTTTTGTCTGTGTATGCATGTATACACACCCATACACACATATACACACATTAAGGTGCATAATACAATTCTACATTATTGACATACAAAAGAATTTTGAAATTTAGGATCTGCCTCTCCTTTCTCTCTCTCTGGGTCATCTTTAGAAGCATTGGCAGAGTGACAACCTACTATTTCTAAATACTGTAGATTTCTTTTTGGTATGTATGTACACATACCCACACATATATGCACACATACATACAGGTGCACTAAGGTGCCTCATACAATTTTACATTATTGACATACAAAGGAGTTTGGGATTTTAGGACCTGCCATTCGTTTTTCTCTCTGGGTCATCCTGAGAAGCAGTGGCAGGGTGACAATCTACTATTCCTGAGTACTGTTGATATGTGTGTGTACATGTACATACATGCACACATACACATGCATTAAGGTTCATAATTCAATTCTACATTATTGATATACAAAAGAAAGAAAACTGCTGTGAGGAGACACGCAACGTGTGATTTATCTGGGTAATGTTTAGGAGCAGGTTTTTTTCCCCCATGAGGTCCTGGGATAAGGCTGACGGCAGGAGTTTTCTGTATATAGCAGGAAAGGCAAATAAAAGGAAGCCTGACTTTGTTTGAGAGCGGATGGGATTGCTCACGTTTAAGATGAATGCCACAAAATGGGGTCATTGGAGTTGTGCGGTGTTGCAGATTTGATTGTAAAGAAATGTTTCAGGACATGTCGGTATCTCATTAAGTTATCTGTTATGTCTGTTTCCAAGGTGGGAGTTCTGGAAATAGATGTAGCTGTTTCAATGAGTCACAAATGGGTACTGCGTTTGCCCTCCTGTGAGTTCTGAAATACTCTTCCAATCGAATCTGTAATACAGTATGCGCAGACATAATGTTCATTTATGTGCATTGCAAATTATGTAAATGGATAAAATAGAAACTGGCCTTTATCCGTGAGAAACTCTCATCCTTCAAATTAGTATTTCCCCAGCTTCATGGTAACGTTCAAGTGAGTTACACTAAAAACTCTTAGAATTCCTAACCAACAGCTCTGGAAGTATAAATCCTCTATAGCAGGGGTGTCAAACTCTATTTCATTGAGGGCCGCATCAGGGTTGTGTTTGACCTCGGGGGGCCCATGGCCAGCTCAACGTCATTCATCGAGGCTCCGTTTTCGGCCACGACAGCCTCCTGCAGCCCAAGCTCCATTTTCGCTGGCAGAGGGCTGCAGGAGGCTGTTGCGGCCGAAAATGGAGCCTGGGTGAGCCGCGCATGGCCTCCCCGAGCTCCGTTTTCGCTGGAGAGGCACCGCGGGCTGGTCCTTTGCTGTTTCCAGGGTGGGCCTGCGGGCCAAATCTAAGCCTTGAGTTTGACACCCCCGCTCTATAGTATACTAGGTTGGCTAAGTTCTTCCTAACTCTTTTTATCTTGATCCTGAGTATATTTTTCTGTAAGTTGCAGGTTACTTATATAGTACTGAAGATCTGTTTCTCAAGGCCATATGAAAACAGCCAGATGCACTGTTTAAACAAATGGATCCTGGACAGTCCACTAAACTCATAGCTTGTTTAAACTGAGACTCAGGTTGCTGTAAAATATTACGGAACTGGTTTTATTTCTCCAGAGTAAACTTTTTCTGCTTTTTAGCATCCATCCTTAGGCTTCTGCCTGTGTCTCAAGATTCTTATTTCTCGTATGTTGTAACACACTTAGGGATTCATGTGCAGCAGTAGTGGCCAATCTTATAGTTCTGACCAGAATTCATGGTGTGTCTTTTTGTGATTGATTGAGTGCTAATAATAATCACGATTACTAGAAAGGCAGTGGAAACTGTCCTTTTGATATCCCTGAGATTTTTCAAGAGGACATGTGAAAATATTGAATTCCTGTGAAATTCCTCAACAGGGAAAGGTCTTGAGCCTTTCTAAAAAAATTTAATATTAACACTTCATTACTTTTTGGCTTCTGCAGCTTCCAGAGGAACTGTTATCATCTTGCCAGTCCCCAAAATACAAGATTTTTAAAAATTCCTGTCTCTCTTTGCAGGATCCCGAGTCTTCTTATCAAGAGGGATATCACTTCCCCCCAGAATACGAAATCTCTGCAGAAGAAGCAGAAGGGCAGAGGGAAGTGCATCTGATTCGGGCCCAAGGCCTGCCGTATGACTGCACTGAGGAAGATGTTCTCAACTTTTTTTCAGGTAACTTCATTGTCTTAATTAACCCAATGGGCAGCCATTGAAGGCCACCACCTCTTGGGCATAAAACATACTGTGTTATGCTTCAGGTATATTTTGTGATATTCAGGGTATATCAGTCGCAGCTGATAGCAATAGCAGACTTATATACCGCTTTACAACCCTCTCTAAGTGGTTTACAGAGTCAGCATATTGCCCCCAACAATTTTGAGTCCTCATTTTACTCACCTCGGAAGGATGGAAGGCTGAGTCAACCTTGAGCCTGGTGAGATTTGAACTGCCAAATTGCAGGCAGCTGGCAGTCAGCAGAAGTAGCCTGCAGTACTGCACTCTAACCACTGTGCCAAAGCAGCTTATCTGAAGATTGTTTTGGGCTGGCCCTGGAAAGTTAAACAGGATTGGACCTGGTTAGTACTTGGAAAGAGACCACCAGGGAATCCCTGGGTTATTGTCAGGTGCAAGCAAACAGATCCACTCATGTCCAAGGTCCAAGTCAGGTACTTTATTGTGTTCTGCCTATCTTACAAGTTTCTCCAGACTGCTTGCCTTGGGAGCAATCAGATATGGTTGAATGGAACTTATGAGGGATCAGGTTTATGCCTCTTGCAGCTATGGAAGGACTCAAGGCTATTTCCCCACTTGACTCCTCCTCACTGTCTGATTGGGAGTTTCCCAACAATTATAGAGTAACTACAGCTGAAGAAGGCAGCACCTTGGAAAAAACCAAGGCCACAGCTAAGATTAAAGGGATATGTTATTAAAAAAAACTACAGTTGCAAGCAGAGGGGGAACAATATATAAAAAGTATTCCTCAACATATTTTCCAATTTTAGCGGTGGTTGAATTTGAGGCTGTTCCACAGGTTAGAGACTGAAAATAATTGCCTAAAATAAATGTATTAGTGTGTTTATACTAGACTCATACCTATATTTTAAAGAAAAAATAGCATGTTTTGACTAAAATGATCCTACAATATTTATTTATATTCCATCTTTATTATTTTTATAAATAACTCAAGGCAGTTAATATTCCAACACACCTTCTTCCTCCTGTTTTCCTCATAACAACCCTGTGAGATGGGTTGGCCTGAAGAGACAGTGACTGGCCCAAGGTCACCCAGCCAGCTTTCAGGCCTAAGGTGGGACTAGAATTCATCATCTCCTGGTGATTGGCTCAAAGTCACCCAGCTGGCTTTCATGGCTAAGGTGGGACTAGAACTCACAGTCTCCTGGTAATTGGCACAAGGTCACCCAGCCAGCTTTCATGCCTAAGGAGGGACTAGAATTCATCATCATCTGGTGATTGATCCAAAGTTACCTAGCTGATTCTCATTTTAAGGCAAGATTAGAACTCATTGTCTCCTGGTAATTGGCCTAAAGTCATCCAGCTGGCATTCATGGGTGGGATTAGAATTCAGAGTCTTTTGGTATCTAGCCCTGGTGCCTTAACCACTAGACCAGGGGTCGGCAACCCGCAGCTCTGGAGCTGCATGTGACTCTTTCATCCCTCTGCTGCGGCTCCCTGTCGCCGGTCGGCTCCACAATTGATAGGGCTTTCTGTTAGGACAGGTAGAGGAAAAAGGACGCTGCGCTAGGAGGAGACTCTATGGTGGGGGAACTGGATTTCTGGTTGGCTCCAGAATTGAACGGGGGGCTTCCGGTTAGGACCTTTGTGGCTCTTTGAGTGTTTAAGGTTGCCGACCCCTGCACTAGACCAAGCTGGCTCTTGAGATATTGACGAGATTACAGAAGGTTTGAAGCTGGGGCTGTGGAATACCAAATGCAAACCATCCAAATACATTCCAGTTTATTCATCTTGTCTGGTGGGAGGTGGTGAGGGGAAGAAAGTTGTCTCGTCATCGATAAATTTGCTAACTTTCTAGGGAGCAAGGTCCGAAACGGTGTGGAAGGCATCCATTTCCTCCTGTACCGAGATGGCAAGCGCAGAGGAGATGCGATAGTTGAACTTGAATCAGAACATGATGTGATGAACGCCTTGAACAAACACCGGAAATACCTGGGCCAGCGCTATGTGGAAGGTACTTCTTGCGAAACAATCCAAAAACCCTTTGCCTGACCAGTATCCATTTCTAAATAAATTCACCATTTTCTTTTCTTTCCTTTCCTATTTGCTTTCTTGGACTTCTCTTCCCAACAGTTTTTGAAATACGTAATAAGGACGTTGATAACCTAATGAGGAGCCTGAAGTTCCGTTCAGCGCCCGTAAACAACGACGGGGTGGTACGACTGCGAGGCCTGCCCTACCGTTGCACGGAAGTAGATATAACGGAGTTCTTTTCAGGTGACGTGGCCTGGAGCCTCGATTCCCTCTTTGTCTGTCTGTCTGTGCATGTGTGCGCATTGGATCATGGAGTTGTCTTTGGATGATTTAAGACTTGGGAAGCGTCTCATTGATTGTGTGTTAAAGGAACGACTGGATTTCTTGAATGGGCAGGAAAGGTTTGCCTAAAGGAGATAATGTTGTGGCTTGTTTAATATGATTGCAAGCAACCCTGCCTTGTTTTAAAGAAAACACAAGACTGAAGAGTAAAGAAATAGGAGATCATGTTAATGAAGATTGGTTGGTTGGTTGATTTATTTATTAGACTTGTATGCCATCCGTTTCCCCTAGCGGCTACTCTGGGCACCTTACAAACATCAAAAGCCAGTAGAACATTAAAACAATAAAAGCCAACAAAACATTAAAACAGTAAAACTCCCTTTTTACGACACTGTAGTTTCTTAATTCAGGGTAGAGTCCTGGGGGGGGGGGCGGGACAGGATGTGGTAGAGTCAAGGTGACTGGATGGAGCTGAGTGTTTACTGGCCGGATGCCCTTCCTGATGTCACACGGGGTTTGCAGCAGATATTTTTTCTTTGCGCCCTAGGAGAGAAACATCTGCCACTACCCTAGGATTGAACTCTCAACCTTCCGATTGGGAGGTGAGAGTCTTCACCACTAGGCTACCACACTGTTTAAAATATTTAAAACAATAAATCATAATAATTTACAATGAAATGATGGGAGGAAGGGAGAAAGAGGCACATGGGAGGTAGGGCCTTGTCTTAATCTGCTAACCACCTCCACCTCCAGAGTGATGGCACCCCTGTGTTGTGGCCTCTCGGCCGCCGGCCCCTCCAGCAGCCGAATCGGAGGAGGAGGCATGGAAGTCAGGGTCAGCATCAAGGCAACATGAGACCTCAGAGGGGGAAGATGGAATAGAGCTGGAAAGAGAGGGAGAGGGAGGGGGGAGGGAGGGACATCAGCCCTCAGATGGAGAGTCTACAGCCCCCAGGTCTGGAGGTGGCTGATGAGGAAGAGGAGGAACAGCTGGGTCCAGTGCCTGATGTGCAGAAGGCAGAGGAGAGGAGAGCAGTGGAAATCTATGGGCCGATCCTTGGGAAGGAAGAGCCAACGCTGCTAGCAAAGCCCCACCCTGGCTCTGGGGATAAAAGGCAGGGGGCAGAGATGAATAGATGTGGCAGACAACTATTCATCTCCCTGCCGGACAGACTTGTTAGCCTGCGGTGAGAGAGAAATTTTTTGCTGGGGCTGCCGGCGTTCCTAATAAAGGAATCATTGATTTCACTTCAGAAGGTTTGTCGTGTTTGGGGAGCTGGGTCAGAACACCCTGTTGGGGCTCCAGGCCAATTGGCAGAGCCAGGTCACAGCAGGTCAAAAGGGTGGCTGCAGATCTCATCTCAGGGAGGGGCAGGATGTTCCAAAGGGCAGCAACCTTGGTAGAAAAGGCTCTTCTGGACCCTGCTGGCCAAAATCCCTTGACCAACTGAGTTGTAGCCTGCCCCTTCTGCTGGCGCAGGTGGAAAGGGCCTGTCCCATTGAGGTGAGATGGTTCCTCCGAAGCAATGAATTGCTTTTGTTTCTCTAAGTCAATAATGTAGAATATTACATAGGCTTGCACCCTAACGTCTGTGCCGAGCTCCACATTTGAAGGAAGGTTTGATCACCCGGGGGCGAAATAAAAATACATTGACCCACAAAGTGTTACATTTAAGACAGATTTGAACGTTGCGCTGCGTGGCAGAAGGTCTGCACATTTTATTTTTCTTACCCAGAAATTGCAAGACACACTTTCGGAGTACCAGGGCGATTATATTGACATGCTGCAAAATGTCTTCTCTTTCAGGTTTGACTGTACAGGACATAATATTCGTCTTTGACCACGACGGAAGGAGGAAAACGGGAGAGGCATTTGTACAGTTCGCCACACCGGAAATGGCTAATAAAGCTTTGTTGAAGCATAAGGAAGAAATTGGGAACCGGTAGGAAAATCATGGAAAGTGTGGGGGGGGGGACTTTTAAGAGGGAATGAGTGCTTGCACACCAAGCAAATGGTTTTTGGTTTTATTTTTAATAGGAGTTGGCTTTAGGGTGGGCAGGCTGTTGGGGGGAGGGGTGTTGTGTGTGTATGCTGCATACTGAAAGTTTTGATGTTTGAACTGAGCTTTTGTATATTAAAAAAAAGCTAACTCTTTCTCTTCAAAAACTTTCCAGCTACATAGAAATATTCCCGAGCCAGAAAAGTGCAATTCGAACACATAATGACTTTTTCCGATATAAGAAGATGATGACGTCTACGGTGCCAAAACCGTGTTCTGAAAACATTTTTGAAGAAAGCAAGTTGAGCGAGGTCTCGAAGCCCAGTCCGGTGTATGAAAATGAAAGCAGAAGCGGTGAGCGTATGTCATATTTGTTTGAAGTCAGCTTCCCAGAAACATTAAAAAAAAAAAAGGACGGCAGGAAAAAGATCCAGTGGTCCATTAAGCCTGCCCTTTTTGGGGGGGGGGGATTTGTTTTCGTTTTATTTATTTATTTACTTATTTATGGTTCATCACACAGTCAGACAGATGTTCAGACTGGATTTGGCTATTTTTATCCGCCTCTCGAGCACTTCCCGAGGATCTGGGATAGGCAGATGTGGAAGTTTAATGGTGTTAGAGGCATCGCCGCAGGATGTAAGCTGCTCTTAGTAAAGCTGCCTATTGCAATTGACTGATGGTGAATCGGTCAATGCCAATGTGACCGACCAAGTGATGCTCCAGTTGTTTTGGGATTGCACCCAAGGCACCTGTTACTATTTCTTTTCTTTAGTCATAGTAGTTTAGTTTAGTTTATTTATATTTCTATGCCACCCAACTCCCAGGGGACTCTGGGCGGCTTACAACAATATAAAAAAAACATTATTAAAATATAAAAACTATTAAAAAGAAACATATTAACAACATTTAAAAAACAACTAAAAACTCATACACACCGTTTCATGGCCAGATTTCACCAAATTACAGAGGCGAGATCAACGGCCCCAAGCCTGCCGGAACAGCCAGGGCTTCAATGCTTTCCGGAAGGCCAGCAGGGTGGGGATAGTCCGGATCTCAGGAGGTAACTGGTTCCAGAGGGCCGGGGCAGCCACAGAGAAGGCCCTCCCCCGCGGGCCCTCCAGCCGGCCCTGTTTAGCTGACGGGGCCTGGAGGAGACCAACTCTGTGGGATCTCCCCGGTCGCTGGGAGCTATGCGGTAGATATGTATTACCCATGGGGGGGGGGGTCTTTTTGATAACCTGGCCCTGAGCCATATAGGGCTTTAAAGGTAATAACCAACATCTTGAATTGTGCCCAGAGACCAATAGGCAGCCAGTGCAGCTCACGGAGTATTGGTGTAATGTGGGTGTACCTAGGTGCACCCATGACAGCTTGCGCAGCCGCATTCTGGACCAACTGTAGTCTCCGAACACTCTTCAAGGGTAGCCCCATGTAGAGCGCGTTGCAATAATCTAACCGTGAGGTGACAAGGGAATGAGTGACTGTGAGGAGAGCCTCTTGATCCAAGTAGGGTCGCAATTGGTGCAATTAGTAGTTCTATTTCTGTTTGCAGGTCTTTATATTTTGTTATCATTTCCAATTCTTTCTCTTTTCCGTTGTCTCCAGGTACTGGAGACATCCACTATCCAAAACTTTTTGTCTTTCTTTACTGATAATAGTTAAGTCTGGCGTGTTGTGTGTCAGGGGCCTGTCTGCTTGAATTCCAAAGTCCCAGGGCACTTTAGCTCCTTCATTTCCTGTGATGTTCTCTATTTTAATTTTTGTCATGTGTTTATCTCAAATGTCTTTAAACTCAGTTACTGATGATTGATCCACTACCTTGCCTGGAAGTTTTCACTACTCTTTTCTATGAAGTCATACTTTCTAACATTGCTTTTGAGTTGATGTCCCTGTGTTCTTGATTTTGGCTTAATATGGAAAATACTGCCTTCTAGAACCTTACTCACACCTTTAATACATTTAAAAGTTTCAATCACGTCCCCCCCTTCCCCTTCTGTCCTCCAGGGCAAGGGTCTCCAACCTTGGCAACTTTAAGACTTGTGGACTTCAACTCCCAGAATTCCTCAGCCAGCTTTGCTCCAGGGTGTACATATTGAGTTCCTCCAAACTCTCCTGATACCCCTTCAGACCTTCCACCATTTTTGTCGCCCATCTCTGGACATGCTCAATCATATCATTATCTTTTTTTTTAAAAAAAAAACGGTCTCCAGAAGTATAAAAAAAATGAATGGCACATAAATATAATTTGCGAAATATATTTGTTCTTCTTTTCTTGATTCCACAGAGGCTTATAAGCAAGTATTTGAAAAGCCCCAGGAGGTGGCTGAATCGGGAAGCTTCTCTGCCCCTTACTTTGTTCACCTGAGAGGAATGCCTTTTCAAGCAACAGCGCAAGATATCATCCAGGTACGTTGTGGGGGTAAGGCTGTTTCAAACATCCTTGAGCTACTACGGGTAGAAAAGGGGAAGGGGAGGGGGAGGAGGGGGGGAAAGGGGGAAAAACCATAAACTGAAAATGGATTGAATGACAAACACATAAAGTTAAAAAAATTGAAGTAAAAGTTCGCTAAAGGGATAAAATAGTGAATATAATAAGACTATATAAGGGAATTCAGGGTTGCTGGAAATCCATCCCAACCGGAGGAAGTGTAGCACAGAAGAAAGAAGGAGGGGAGTGAGAGGACGGGGAGGAGGGGAGAGAGAAGGGAAGTAGGTTAGGAGGAGAAGATGGGAGAGGGGAGTAAGGGAAAGAAGGAGGGGTTACAAAAAGAAAAGGGGACGGAAAAAAAGCAACCCTGAATCTAATGTTATAAGATAACTATAAGATTTGTATACAAAATAGCTAATGTATGTATAAAAATTGTAAAAGAGAAATGAACTGATAAAAGTGTGAATGTCTATATGGAAATAAAAATAAAAAATTTATATAAAAAAAAAAAAGAAAAAGGCCTGTCTTCAGCCTGGATTTCGAACGTCTTACTCGGTCACTGAAACTTGCAAGCAGATCAGATTAACACGAAACTAGTTAAACTAGTTAAGGCTAAGACACTGAGCTTGTCGATCAGAAAGGTCGGCAGTTCGGCGGTTCGAATCCCTAGTGCCGCGTAACTGAGTGAGCTCCCGTTACTTGCCCCAGCTTCTGCCAACCTAGCAGTTCGAAAGCACGTAAAAAATGCAAGTAGAAAAATAGGGACCACCTTTGGTGGGAAGGTAACAGCGCTCCGTGCGCCTTCGGCGTTGAGTCATGCCGGCCACATGACCACAGAGACGTCTTCGGACAGCGCTGGCTCTTCGGCTTAGAAACGGAGATGAGCACCGCCCCCTAGAGTCGGGAACGACTAGCACGTATGTGCGAGGGGAACCTTTACCTAGTTATACAAACCACTGGCTGGAATGCATTTCTTAGAAATTCTTTAAAATAGCATTTTACCACAAGAAAAAAGATAAGTACATGACAGCATTAATTACAATTGTTTGCCTGAGAAATTGAATTTACATTACCGGTAGTTCTCAACTTTGTTTAGTGACAATTCGAAGGTACAGCGGCACTAAAAAAATGTGATCTATGACCGTTTTTCACACTTACGACCATTGCAGCATCTCTACAGTCACATGATCCAAATTCAGATGCTTGGCAACTGGCATGTATTTAGGACAGTTTCAGTGTTCCGGAATCATGTGATAAACTTTTGCGACCTTCTGACAAGCAAAGTCCATGGGGAAGCCAGATTTCCTTAACAGCCATGTTATTAACAACTGCAGGGATTCACTTAGCAACCGTGGCAAGTAAGGTGGTAAAATGAGGCAAAGCTCATTGAACCACTGTCTTGCTTAGCATTGGAAATTTTGGGCTCAATTGTGGTCGTAGGCAATGTTCCCTCTGACATTGAAAATCGCTGCGCGGCAGTTGGAAACTGCCGCGCGGCGATTTCCTGTCACGTGTGCGGCCGCGCAGCTTAGAGGGAACATTGGTCGTAGGTTAAGGACTACCTGTAGTTTTAGAAGTTACTGACTGACGTGCATTTCTTTGAAATTTCCAATAACATTTTACCACAGCGAAAGGGATGAGTGCATTAGCAATTTACATTATTCGGAACCAACATTTGGGCATCTGGCCTGTGATTCATTGTTAGCTTTTCTTAATGCTGGTCTGTGATTTGACAGCTAACTTTATTCTTTGTGTTATAATTTAAAACAATCAGGTTGACTAACAGCGGTTGATTTGACTACACTGAAGGCAATAGGATGGTAAACTGTCTTAGGCAGTGGTGGGACTTGAATAACTTAACAACCGGTTCTCTGGCTGGGTAGGCGTGGCTGGTCGGTCATGTGACTGGGTGGGTGACATCACTCATCACACCCAGCTCCGCCTCCTGGCCACTCGCCTCAAAGGCAGAGGTAGATTCAGCCGGTTGGGGCTAATCCCACCACTGGCTGGCCCTGCCCCTGCCTGTTTTTCGGCCGGTTTTTGGGCCATTTTCCGGGCTGTTTTTGGCCTGAAAATGGCCCGAAAAACGGCCAAAGAACAGGCTGTTTTTGGGGCCATTTTCCGGCTGTTTTTGGCCTGGAAAACAGGCCGAAAAAGAGCGGGGGCGGGGCCAGCCCGTGGTGGGCTTTGCCGGTTCACCGAACTGCAGAATCTTAACAACCGGTGCGAACCGGCAACAGCCCACCTCTGGTCTTAGGACAGGGGTCAGCAACCTGCGGCTCTGGAGCCGCATGTGGCTCTTTCATCCCTCTGCTGCGGCTCCCTATCACCGGTCGGTACCACAATTTTGAGAGGAGCTTCCGGTTGTGGGGCGGAAGCAGGCTGTGCCAGGAGGAGACTCTATGGCAAGGGCGGGTTTTCCAGTCAGCTCCACAATTGATAGGGCTTTCGGTTAGGACTGGTAGAGGGAAAAAGGACGCCGCGCTAGGAGGAGACTCTATGGTGGGGGGACTGGACTTCCAGTCGGCTCCAAAATTGAACAGGGGGCTTCCGGTTAGGACCTTTGTGGCTCTTTGAGTGTTTAAGGTTGCCGACCCCTGTCTTAGGATGAACCTAAAGAGGGAAATTTTAGGGAAAAAATGCTTACAGGTAGTCCTCAACCTATGACCATTATGGAGACTGACCATCACGGTCATAAAACGGGTTAGGATGATCTGATTTTACAACCTTTTGTTGCTGTGGTCATTAAGCGAACTAATGGGTTGGTTTTTGCCAAAAACAGAGGTAAATGCTGTTTTTTGGCAAATCCGTTGTAAAATGCGAACTCATGACTGTGAGATGCTGCAAATGCCGGGTCCTAAGTAGCCTCAGGGTGGTCTGTCATAATGTAGAACGGTCATAAGTTGAGGACTATCTGTATACGATTGCACATGTGTAAAAGTGCATCAAGATTGTGTTTCTTAAACGACCAGCTGCTCCTAAGCAGGAGGTATTTTTCAGAACCGGTTCCAGTCATGGTGAAATGTCTGCTTTCATGAAGAAAAGGTTAAAACTCCTGTCAGTGTGTCCTAATCTTTGAGAGCTCCTGATGAATTTCTGTTGAATCTCTAGTTCCTGAAATATCTTTGACTTACCGTATTTTTCGGAGTATAAGACGCACCATTTTCCCCCTTAAAAGAGGGTGGAAACGTTGGTGTGTCATATACACCGAATACAGCCATTTTTGGCCTCCCAAAGCCCCGCCCCCGCGTCCCATTTTTGCAAAAAACGGGGCGCGCAGAGGGTTTGGGAGGCTTGCCGAGTTCTCCTGGGGGGGAACAAAAACTTTTTTTTCTTACTTAATTCTTCGAAATCTTGGTGCGTCTTATACACCAGTGCGTCTTATAGTCCGAAAAATACGGTGCTTATGTTTGCTTGCTTATAAAGCTAAGAATTTTGTTTATTGTTGAGTAGATAGATCATCAGATTTTAAATGTACAGGTACTCCTCAACACAACGATTCAAAGTTACAACGGGTGACTTATGATCATTTCTGTGTATGTTTTCAGGACTGATGCATGAGGAAAGCCACTTTTTTGGTCTTTAACGTAATCCATTCCTCCTAGAATTGGTCAGCTGAGACGTTTGTTTTTTTTTACTAGGAAGTACAGGAACTCCTCGACTTACAACAGTTCATTTAGTGACCGTTCAACGTTAAAAGGCCACTGAAGAAAGTGACTTATGACCATTTTTCACACTTACAAACGATGCAGCGTCCCCATGGTCACGTGATCAAAATTCGGACGCTTGGCAACTGGTTCATAGTTACGACGGTTGCAGTGTCCCGCGGTCATGCGATCCCCTTTTGCGACGTCTTGAGAAGCAAAGTCCATGGGGAAGCCAGATTCACTTCACAACCGTGTGACTAACTTAACAGCTGCAGTGATTCACTTAATAACTGTAGCAAGGAAGGTCGTAAAATGGGGCAAAACTTATTTAACAACTGTCTTGCTTAGCAACGGAAATTTGGAGCTCAGCTGTGATCCTCGTAAGTCGAGGACTACCAGTATCAATTATAAATATAGAAGTATATTGCATCCGTTTGTATTTAATCTCAGCTTCTGAAGTTCTGACATTATTTCATAATCAGATTAATCAAAATCTGACTTGTCACCCTCCCGTTTTTTGTTCTCTCTCTCTCTCTTTCAAGTTTTTTGCTCCTTTAAAGCCTGTGAGGATCACAATGGAATATAATTCATGTGGCCATGCGACCGGAGAAGCAGATGTACACTTTGAAACGCACGCAGACGCAGTTGCGGCCATGGCCAAGAACAACTTTAAAGTCCGTAAGTACCTCTTGTGAATTTTTCACAGGTTTGTGGGGTTCGAAAAGCAGTTGCGAGCAGCGCTGCAGACTCTTGAATAAACCAATGTTCAGGGAGATGGATTTCCTAAAGGTGGGGGTTAAGTCATAGCGCATAGCTGATAGAGATTGCTTCAGATTAATTTTCCGTTTATTGTAAGAATTGCTGGCAGAGCTGGGAGGGCAGAGTTAAACACACCATCAGTTTAGTGTCATCGCGTTCCTACAAGCGCTCCAAGTCCCAACCCCTCCTGAATGCCGTTGACCCATACAGGTAGTCCTTGATTTACAACCATCCATTTAGTAATCTTTTGAAGTTACAGTACCACTAAAAAAAGTGACTTATGACCATTTTTCACACGACCCTTGCAGCATCCCCATGGTGTTGGGAATAACTTCAGCCAACTAAAGAAACTTAGATCGATTTAAAAACAAAAAGAATTTATTGGAAAGAAATAATAACAATAGCAGTTTGCAAAGTGCGATGGGTCTTTTAGCCTGACCTTAAATTGAGGTTTGAGCCAAAAGCCACACTTAAAATTTCAAAAGCATTACATTTTATAGTCTCTATCTCGATGCCCCCCCCATGCC
>QLTV01004388.1:659025-671027 GCA_003457575.1 Thermophis baileyi
TAGTGACAACAGCATCTCTGACATGTTCATCAACACTGCCTCATTATTGCCCATAGAATATTTTGCAAGCATAGCTCTTTCTTAATCTCTATTGCCTTGGCATTAAGGAATGTCCTTTTTTAGCCGGGCCTCTTTCTAACAAAACAAAAGAATATCTGTTCAGCATGTATTTTCCCCAACTATCTTAAAGCAAAATAATGTTTAACAAGTTCAACAGAGTAACAGAGCTGGAAGGGACCCTGCAGGTCATCCAGTCCCAACCCCCTGTTCAAGCAGAATTTAATAATCTACATTTATATAAATTTCTATATACTATTTTATTTTTGAATTTTCTTATATCCTACAATGGTCACATGATCAAAATTTGGACGCTTGGCAATGACATGTGTTTATGGCAGTTGCAGTGTCCTGTAGGCAGGTGATCACCTTTTCTGACCTGGCAAGCAGAGTCAATAGGGAAGCCAGATTCCCTTATCAATCGTGTTACTAACAACTGCAGTGATTCACTTAGCGACTCTTGCAAGAAGGGTTGTAAAAAGGGGCAAAACTCACTTAACCAGTCTCTTGCTTAGCAATGGAAATTTTGGACTGAATTCTGCTCGTAAATTGGCACCAATTTAGTGTTGAACTTTAGTTGGCCAGATTCTTGTACGTTGGCTTGAATAATTCCTCTCTTGTTGCAGCCTTACGAATGAATGGTCCTGATTCTTTGTGCCTGACATTTAATCTTCTTTTATTTTGCAGAGCATAGTTATATTGAATTATTTCTGAATTCATCACCAAGCAGAAAATAGAGCAGCCTACGATAGTGGTATAATGCCCAAAGTTTAGGTGAGTTCATTGGCAAATTTGTGGTAAAGGGATGCGTGGCTCATTGAGGAATGTCTGAATTTTGGGGCAGGTAGGGTTTTTGTCAAAGCAGGCCATTCAGATACCTTTGGGAAGAGCCAAGGGCGAATGGTTGCAGAAGCTGATGGGAGTTGGCTGAAATGGCAAAATTGACTATTTTGATTAAAGAAAAGAATTCAAATGCTTTTGTTTCCACATGGAGACGGCTTCTGAACTTTGTGCTTGAAGTGGAAAAGAATGAAACTTTGATTTTCGGTTTTACCGATTAGACTGATAGATCCTTATAGAAATGGCTGATTTGTATTATGAAAAAAACAAAAAGTTGTGATTTGATGTCAATGCCCTATTTTACTGCAACAGAGAGAGTCAGAAGTCAGTGCTTCTTTTTCCTAATCTTTCCTCACTTTTCTTCCCCCCCCCTTCCTCCTCACCATTCTCCTATTTTCTTTCGTATTTTGTATCTTATTTTATCTTATAACTCAATAAAAATGTTAACGGGAAGAGCCTTTGAAGGTGATTACGTTTTCCTGCTATTAATTCCTGATATGCAGAGGCACGCTTTTTCTGGGAGAAAGTGTGCAATCATAATTGCCAGTTGCTGCTGGGTAACTGAATTCTCCATAAATGTGACTTCTCAGTCACCAATTTTACACTAAAAATTGTTTGGACCAAGAGGAACATACTGTTTTTTTTTTCAGGACTTTTAAAATTGTTTTAATTTTTGAAATGGACATAAGAAATCGGCTACAAATTGGGCAGCATGGCAGACAGGTTTTCTATGAGATGAGCCTGTTAACTGGGATCAATATTTTATGTTCATGTTGTTTTCTAATCAGTGGCTGTGTGCAAGCCTATCTATTCACATTTATGTTCCTGCAATCACCTTTAAACTGCTACTTATTCAGGTTTTTGCAGTCATTAAACCTGGGAGAGAATCAGGCTTCCCCCCCCCCTCCCCATTTATTTCGTGTAGCTTCATTCTCGTATCAATTACGGTAATTTTAGTTCTTTGGAACTCAAATCTCAAATCCAGGATGTTATCTGAACTTTGTTCGGTTTAAGTCATTAATTGTTAAGTCAGAACCAAATTTACTTCATTTATTTTACTGGGAGCTAAGTGATTTGAATCCATTGACTAAAGTTACACATTGCAGTAAGTCATTATGATTTAAGTGTACAGGTAGTCCTCGACATGTTCATTTAGCGACTGTTCGAAGTTACAACGGCACTGAAAAAAGTGACTTATGACCAGTTTTCACGCTTACGACCGTTGCAGCATCCTCATAATCACGTGATCAAAATTCAGGTGCTTGGCAACTGACTCCTATTTATGACGGTTGCAATGTCCCTGGGTCATGTGATCCCCCTTTCCGACCTTCTGACAAGCAAAGTTGATGGGGAAGCCACATTTACTTAACAAACATGTGACTAACTTAACACTTGCAGTGATTCACTTAACAACTCTAGCAAGAAAAGTTGTAAAATCAGGCAAAACTTAACAAATGTCTCACTCGACAACACAAATTTCGGGCTCAATTATGGTCGTAAGTTGAGGCCTACCTATACTTATTTTATCAATTCGTGCAAAGAACAGGCAAGTTATACCAAGCAACATCTGTACTTCAGAATCCTCAAAGAAACAAAGATTGCTTGATACTCCTTGATGAATGTCATTTGACTGGCATCCTTGACTTCTTATCCTAAGGTAGGGAAATAGGCCAGTGATCCTCTCTGTTTATTTGCTTCTGTTCTCTTTCTCAACAGATAAACTAAGATGCTTTTCATCTGCACGTTCCTAGAGCTGGATTATTATTCCCGTCGCCCCCGAATTGCCTTTCAAAGAAACTCCAGTGGCTGTGTCTGAAATCCTTACAAAACGGTTGTGCAGGCTCTGTTTTACGTAAACCAACATTAAAGTTGAACTCTACTTAACATTTTGCTACAGTACATTTCCTGGTTGGTTGGGAACCAAGCTGAGAGGGTTCAAAGCAGCTTTGGTTGTCCATTCTGACCATCACTGGTGCAGATGGAAATCGCCTTTCATTTCAGAACATCTGGCTAACAAAGCCAGCTCGATCATTAAATGCTGAGTGGGTCCAGTCATCCTCCAGCAGAGCGAGAGAGAGAGAAGAATGCAGGAAATGGTGGCCATGTACCTGCTCAGCCATGGTACATTGGAGGATATGAATAATGTTTGTGCGAAACACAGTATGAGGGCTTTGAGATGGGAACTTGGAGGAAATGCTAACTTAGGAACTTGGAGGAAATGCTAACTAGACACCATATGGATGCAACTATACCACGGGTGTCAAACTCGTCACATCATGTTGCTGTCACGTGACATTTCGCGACGTTTTTCCCATTTGTGGAGCTGGGGTGGGCGTGACGCATCTGGCCCGCGGGCCGACAGTTTGACACCCCTGAACTCTACGCATGAAAGAATGTGCTTATGAAAGTAATCTTATATAAGGGGATGCCCAGCCTTTAAGACCTGTGGACTTCAATTCCCAGAATTCCCCAGCCAGCCATTCTTTAAACTTTTAAGACCTGTGGACTTCAACTCCCAGAATTCCCTAGCCAGTCATGATGGCTGGGGAATTCTGGGAGTTGAAGTCCAAGTTTGAAAGTGACCAAAGTTGGACACCCGTTCTATATTGTAATAGGATTAAGAAGCTGATTTATATGCTATGCTTTTGTAGGCAAGTTTGGCATCCTAGAATCCTCTACCGTAGTGGCTGCAATAAAAAACTACTCGTCTTGAAAAGTCTTGAATGTTCCTGGGCAATAGGAATACTTCCTTTACCACCCTTGAACTTCCACATTTAGCTTTCACACTCCAAATTGTTTAGGTTGGGGCAAGGGAGCTTCCACATTAGCAGGTAACATACAAAGAGATGGGGATGAAGACAAGGTGACCACTAATGAACAATTTCCTTCCTAGGTTTTGATAAGATTGTAGTGGTGGAATACCGGGAGTGACATTATAGCAGAAGGGACTGGACAGAAACTTGATTGCTTAGGTTCCTCTGGCAACAGCTAGAAAATTCTGCCTTCCTAAATAGGAGCTGAACGTGGATATGGGGAGATCTCCCCCAATCATCCAGTTTTGCTTTCTGTGAGTTACCCTGGCATCCTTATCTATATATATATAAAAGCCAAATACCACTCACTCATCATGAAATCTCCAGAACTGTAAAGCCTACAAACTTGAAACTTGGCACATATGTTCCTCTTTGGCTTCTAGGTGCTTGCTAAGAAAGGATTTTTTGAAATGACCATCAGATCATTAGTATTTTTTATAATTATATTAATTAACACGCTCTGATGCTAAGGAGTTAGACGTTCTACTCCCCCTCCCCACCTGAAAAGAACTCTGTTCCAACTGCCAGTTGCCTTATATTAGCACGCTCTGATGCTAAGGAGTTACACATTCTACATAAATTTTCAAGCTTTAGGTGTCAATGTATCAAGCCCGATCGTAACTACTTATTAATTTAGTCTCATAGCGAAGCACGGGTATCCAGCTACTAGTGTTTGATATTCAAACCCTGTACATCTACTACAAATTCCCAAATAAGCTTTGCAAAGAACTACAACGAACTACAGAAAAATTAAAATCCCTAGCCTCCATTTCAGATTTTACGTTTAACCAACTGGCCAGATTGTGAAATGGGCTTGAACCCTTTTATGTATTTTCTTCAGACACTTGCATAAGAGCCTGGGACAGAATTAAGTGTTTTTTATGGATTCTCTTGTAACGAACCCTAATGATTCTAACTTTTATCGCCATGATGATTAACTCGGATCAAGTGGATGTAGTACAAGCAGTCCTTGTCTAACGATTGCAAATGGAGCCGGATTTCCCCTCATAAGTTATGGTTTGTAAACCCGAGCATCCCCATGACTCTGCCACATTTTACATTTTTTTGTGGCAGTCAGCAAGTGCCCCAGTTGTGTGAACCCAGTCTTCTGAATGGCTGCTTTTTACTTTTGCCAGAAATTGGCAAAAATCATTTGAAATCGTGGACACGTGACTGCAAGACAACTGCAACTGGTCAGAGAGAGGAGAGCCAGTTGCCAATCACCCAACATGCAATTTTGGGACGAAAGGGTGTATTTCTTGTCTGTGTGGGGCACATCATTTTATGACGACCATGAGCGCTTTACTGGCCTGTAGTAATTTCAAACAGTTAAGTGGCCAGTTGTAAGTCATAGACTATCTGTACACCAAATAGAGCAGGGATGTCAAACTTGATTTCATTGAGGGCCGCATCAGGATTGTGTTTGAAGTGGGGGGGGGGGCCCGCTGGCTGGGGTAGGCGTGGCCAGGGGCCGGGGCCAGCTCGATGTCACCCATGTTGGGGGCCCCCGGGGGGTGGCTGGGGTAGGCGTGGCCAGGGGCCGTGGCCAGCTCGATGTCACTCATGTTGGGGGCACCTGTGGTGGCCAAGTGCTAAGGCAGGACTTCCCTGAGACCCACCCTCACTCTCATTATAATCTTCATCCTTCCTTCCTTCCCCTTCTTTTTCCTTCCTTGCTCTCTTCCCATCTTCCCTTTTTCTTTGTCTTTCCTCTTTCCCTTTCTCCTTTCCTGTCCCTTCTTGCATGCTCAAATGCAAAAGGGGAAACATTTCTCCTTTTTATTATTTTGTTTTGCTAGCCCTCTGCCAGCGAAAAGGGAGCCCTGGGGGGCCATGTGCGCCCCCCCCCAGGCCATTTTTGGCTGCGCGGCCTCCTGCAGCCCTCTCCCAGCGAAAATGAGCTCCATTTTCGCTGGCAGAGGCATTGAGGACCGGTCCTTTGCTGTTTCCAGGGCGGCCCCGCAGGCCAGAGCTAAGCACCCCGTGGGCCGGATTCGGCCCCCGGGCCTTGAGTTTCACACCCCTGAAATAAGAGACTCATTTCCTTATAGCAGTCGTGGTGCTTCAGGGTTCTTACCTTGTTCTGACAGTTCTTCAAAGCCACTTTCTCAAGCAATGCAAGCCCATTCCACTGTCAGACATCTGAGGATACCTTGTAATCGGACCACAAACGCAAACATGTAGAAACCCTAAACCAAAACCAAGTTTGATCTAAGGACAGGCAACCCGTAGACCCCCGTGCTGTTTCTCACATCCCTGAGCATCTCCACAACCGAGGGGCATTTCAGCGATTTCCCAAGAAAATAAAGGTCAAAAATAGATCAGTGGGTCAAATTTAATTCTTCACACATCCCTCTCTAAAAAAGGTATAAAGCCAGCACTTCATAATATGGAAAGTGAGTCATTAAAAAAACCCCTTAAAAGATGGAGCTTTTACAGGGCTGTTGCTTTACATAATTCTCCTTCGTGAATGGAAGTGTTAAAAAGTTCAGATTGCACGATGGCTTCATTTCCAAAGGAGGATGTGCGTTAGGTTAACTTACTACAGTTAAGTTTTCTTCTCCTTGTAGGAACACCAGTTTCACACATTTTCCCCCCAGAAGCAGCCTGAGCAGTGATTTATATCCTGCCCTTTTTATATAAATAACTCAAGGTGGTGAACGCACACATTACTTCTTCCTATTTTCCACCCTCAACAACAAACCTGTACGGTGAATTGGGCTGAGAGTGTGTGACTGGCCCAATGTCGCCCAACTAGCTTTCATGCATAAGGCAGGACTAGAACTCATTCGACTGGTGATTGGCCCCAAATCAGCTGGCTTTCATGCCTAAGGCGGGACTAGAACTCACAGTCGACTGGTGATTGGCCCAAAGTCATCCAGCCGGCTTTCATGCCTAAGGCGGGACTAGAACTCACAGTCGACTGGTGATTGGCTCAAAGTCAACCGGCTTTCATGCCTAAGGCAGGACTAGAACTCACAGTCGACTGGTGATTAGCCCCAAGTCATCCAGCCAGCTTTCATGCCTAAGGCAGGACTAGAACTCACAGTCAACTGGTGATTGGCCCAAAGTCATCCAGCCGGCTTTCATGCTTAAGGCGGGACTAGAACTCACATTCACCTGATTTCTAGCCTGGTGCATTAACCGTTACATTAAATGGGTGAAAATAGAATTATTGCATTAAGAGATCTTAAACGTGCCTGTCCATTTCAACGTGAAATTAATTACCTGCCTACTTTTTGGCAAGGCTTAACAAATGGTCAGTAAGGACTGCATTATTCAGGCAAATAACAGATTCAAATGCATTGTGGCCTCATTTTAATGTCCAGTTCAAATAAAACATGTACAAAGGATGAAACAATTTGGAACTGCACAATAGTTGCCACGGTTGAGTTCCCTTTGTTAAGCAACAATCTCCACTACATGTCACAATACATTCCATAACTTGCTGCCTTGCTTTCAGAAAAACATTAAATAATGGATTTAAAAAATCATATGCATCTAAATTAAACTGAAGTTAAATTGAATTTAAATGAATTGTACTGCCCACATAGTCTTACTATCTCATTCATGTTTATATTAAGAGTTCAAGTTATTTTTTTTCTCTCTTTACGGCCCTGTAGTCCCTTAATTCAGGGTGGGGTCGGGGCGACTGGATGGAGTGAGAATTTACTGGCCAATGCCCTTCCCGATGCCTACATGGAGTTCACAGGACATTTTTTTTCTCTTGCACACTAAGAGAGAAACATCTGCCAATACCTAGGATTGAACTCTCAACCTTCCGAGTGGGAGGTGAACGTCTTCACCCCTAGGCCACCATACCACCCTTCTATTTTAAGAGATTTAAGAATGAATGAATGATTTTTATAGGTCACCCAAATCTATGATGGCCTTGGGAACCTGCAAAAAATAAGCCGCTGGAAAAAAATCCCCGGGAAGTTGAAAAGAACTACTTTTGCTGAATTATTTGTATGCCAAACCTCAGCAAAAAGTGAATGCAGAATAGCTGCCTACCACATTCTATCTTTTAAAGACTTTGTAAAGGCAAGTCTTTCTTTAAGCAGCAAAGAAATCTACCCTGTTTCCCCCAAAATAAGACATCCCCTGATAATAAGCCCAATCGGGTTTTTGAGTGCATGGCAATAAGGCCAAGCGCTTATTTCAGGGTTCAAAAAAATATGACAGGGTCTTATTTTCAGGGAAACACAGGTATGCTCAAAAACTTTTTCACTTGAAAAAAATAAAAAAAGCATGTTTGCGGCATTTATATCCTTAACCAATTGCTTTATTTTTTATTTTGCGTTTAGATTTTAATTTTATTGTTTTGCAAATACATTTCTGAAGGGCTTAATCACGTGCTTCATATATTGCAAAAACAGTTCTTTAGACCTGAGCTATAGACATCCTGTATGGGGTGGGGGGGGGGTTACAAAAGGATTGCCAGAATAGATTCTGGCATTCACCCCCCACTCCCACCCCCGAGTGGGCAGAATCAATATTTTAATCCCTCTTTCCTCCCATTTTGGAGAGATTTAAGGAACAATTCTGTTTTACCAATTCTGTTTTAGCCCTTAGAATTCCAGAAGCCCTCTTAAAAAAAACAAACAACTCAACGTTGACAAATGGCCTTCAATGGGTGACACACCACCTGGTACGGACCCCGCAACGTCAAAATATGTATGCCTCCATTTTTAGGCTACGTAACTAGAGTTGAGTGTGTAATATTGCTGAATCTTCCACTTCAGTGTTTGACTTACGGCTCACACAGGCCCATTTATGAAACAGAGACTCCCCATAACTCAGTTCATCTACAGCAGGGGTGTTAAACTCAAGGCCCGCGGGCCAGATCCGGCCCACAGGGCCGGCCTGGAAATAGCAAAGGACCGGCCCGCGGTGCCTCTGGCAGCCTGGACGGCCTCCTGCAGCACTTTGCTGGCCAAAACGGGGTGGGGGGGGCTGCACGCAACCCCCGCGCGGCCCATTTTCGGCCTGGACGGCCTCCTGCAGCACTCTGCCGGCCAAAATGGGGTGTGTGGGGGCCGCACGTGGAAAACGGGATGCGCGGGGGGGGGCGCACCCCATTTTGGCAGGCAGGGTACAGCAGGAGACATCCATCATGCCTCCCCCCTCTCCCGGCTGGCCCATGGAGGAGAACTACAATGCTGATCCAGCCCTCGAAGAAATCCAGTTTGACACCCCTGATCTACAGCAAGGTTATCCAAACTTGGCAACTTTAAGACCTGTGGACTTCAACTCCCAGAATTCTCCAGCCTGGCTAGCTGGGGAATTCTGGGAGTTGAAGTCTACAGGTTTTAAACTTGCCAAGGTTGAACACACACCCCTGTTCTACAGAAAACAATGCCTGTATCCCTAGACTGGGATACCTCATAGCTCCTATTGTGACTTCTGCATAGTTGACACCCCTAGAAATGTTCCAATTTCCTATTTTTTATCACATTTCGAGTCGATCAATGGTCAGTATCTTTTTTGACTTACAAAAAGCTGTCCTATCTCAAACTCGAGAGTCCAGTAATATTTTTTTCTTTCTAACGGAGACCCACGAAGGAGAAATTCCCCGATCTGCATCAGGGGGGGGGGAAACGACAGGGGGACGACTCTTCAAGGTGCAGTCAATGCAAAAGCTTCCAAACTACACGACGGATTGTCGACGGACGACCGTTCCACCCCACATTCTTTTCGGTCTCTGCAAAAGCAGGAAAAAAAAAACGTTCTTCCGGAAATAACGACCGTTTCAAGCCGCTCCCGAGATCTACCGGAAGAAGCAAGCTCGTTTCAAGGGAAGGGGGTCAGGCTAATAGAAAGCACGGTCACTCTTTGAGTCCTAGGAAGGGCTGGCAGAATATTGCTGTATTAAGTGCTTGTGGCAAAGATCGCACACCCGTTCCGGCTTGATGCTAGAGGGGAGAGGTAGTTCATTTGCTGAACAATCTTCACAGAAGAGGCCTCTGCAGTTCTTGCAGATGTTCTGAAGAGGGGAGAAATAGCAATAAAACACATGAGAATTCCAATTCACTCAACTGCAGGTAGTCCTCGACTTACAGCCATTCATTTAACGACCATTCAAACTTAACAATTGGCACTGGGAAAAGGGACTTAGCAAACACGGCCATTGCAGCATTCCCGCCACCCCACCCCCATGATCAAAATTCGGTTGCTTGGCAACCAGCATATATTTACTATGGTTAAGACTTAAGACTTAGAATTAACTTTATTGTCACTTGGAACGTAGACTAATCGGCATACGTTAAAATGAAATTTCGTTGCATACGGCTCTCGTTTCGTTGCAGTGTCCCAGGGACATGTGATTGCTATTCGTGACTGTCCCAGCCGGCTTACAACAAACAAAGTCAATGGGGGAAAGACGGATTCGTTTAACGACCACACGATTCACTTAACAACTGCAGTGATTCGCTTAACAGCTGCGGCAGAAAAGTTTGCAAAATGGGGCAAAACTCACTTCATAACCGCCTTGCTAATCAACAGAAATATTAAGCTCCATTGTGGTCATTAAATTGAGGAGTGTCTTTAGGGCGGAGGCAACAGTAGAGAGAAGATTCTCCTCTTGGATCCCACCACTTGGAATTCTTTAATGGATGGAACCCGGTTCCGTAGGGAGCCCGGCCTTCATGCCAGGTAGGGCTTTAAAATAGTTACCCAGGTTAAGAGAATTCTTTATTGGCCAAGTGTGATTGGACACACAAGGAATTTGTCTTTGGTGCATATGCTCTCAGTGTACATAAAAGAAAAGATACGTTCATCAAGAATCATAAGGTACAACACTTAATGATAGTCCGGGTACAAATAAGCAATCAAATCATACTAGGAAACTAAATAAAATAATATAAATCATAAAGATACAAGCAACAAGGTTATAGACATAAGTAGAAAAGTAGATAAGTAATAGGAAGGATGAGAAGAATAATAGTACCCTGTTTCCCCCAAAATAAGACATCCCCTGATAATAAGCCCAATCGGGCTTTTGAGTGCATGGCAATAAGGCCAAGCGCTTATTTCAGGGTTCAAAAAAATATAAGACAGGGTCTTATTTTCAGGGAAACACGGTAAAACAGTCTTAGTAAATAGTTTGACAGTGTTGTGGGAATTAGTTGTTTAGCAGAGTGATGGCATGCGGGGAAAAACTGTCCTTGTGTCTAGTTGTTCTGGTGTGCAGTGCTCTATAGCCTCGTTTTGAGGGTAGGAGATGAAACAGTTTGTGTCCAGGATGCGAGGGGTCTGTAGATATTTTCACAGCCCTCTTTTTGATTCGTGCAGTATACAGGTCCTCAATGGAAGGCAGGTTGGTAGCCATTGTTTTTTCTGCAGTTCTGATTATGCGTTGAAGTCTGTGTGTGTCTTGTGTGGTTGCAGAGCCAAACCAGACAGTTATAGAGGTGCAGATGGTGAATTACCTTTCTTTTGCTCCGAGTGCTTTCTTCTTGGCAGAGTTGGCAGGATTTGGACTTGTCAGGAGCTTGCTCCTAAAAACATTGAAAATACATCTCGTTTATGCCTATTTGGGGTCAGCCCTTCCATTAGTCTCATGAATGAGCCACTTGGCCTTAGCTAAAAAGCCTTTCCATTCAAACGGGCAACATTTCCCCTTTCAGTTCTGCGCTGGGCACATCCCCCCCCAAAAAAACCTCATAATAACTGAAGGACACAATGCAGTCAAAGGTCTTCAACATAAGCCAAATGTTTAAAGTCAAAACTGCCAAAAATACAGGTAGTGCTCGATATACAACTACTTGTTTGATGACCATTCGAAGTTACAACGGCCCTGAAAAAAGCGACTTATGACCGCTTTTCACAGTTACGACCGTTGCCACATCCCCAGGGTCATGTGATCAAAATTTAGACGCTTGGCAACTGGTTCATATTTATGACGGCTGCAGTGTCCCACGGTCATGGGATCCCCTTTTGTGACCTCCCGACAAGCAAAGTCCATGGGGAAGCCAGATTCACTTAACAACTGTGTCACTAACTGAACAACTGCAGTAATTCGCTTAACGGTAGCGAGAAAAGTCATAAAATGGGGCAAAACTCACTGTACAACTGTCTCGCTTAGCAATGGAAATTTTGGGCTCAACTGTGGTTGTAAGTTGAGGACTACCTGCATTCTGTCAGCATCACTCATCCCAGAGTGCAAATACAATGCATCTTTCTATAGAAGAAAGGATAGAATAGAATAGAAGAATAGAATAGAATAGAATAGAATAGAATAGAATAGAATAGAATAGAATAGAATAGAATAGAATAGAATAGAATAGAATA
>QLTV01004388.1:674955-693827 GCA_003457575.1 Thermophis baileyi
AGGCCCACTTTCAGGGTTGTGTTTGTTCTCGGGGGGGGGGGCAGGTGGGCATGGCCAGATCAATGTCACTCATGTCGGGGGCACTTGTGGTGGCCTGGGCAGGGCTGGGGGGATCCTCCTGTAGCCCTCTGCCAGCGAAAACGGAGCTCGGGAAGGCTGCACGTGGCCCTCCCTGGCTCCGTTTTCGGTCGCGATGGCCCTCCCGGGCTCCATTTTCGCTGGCAGAGGGCTGGAGGAGGCCATTGTGGCCAAAAATGGAGTACGGGAGAGCTGCGCGCAGCCCTCCCGAGCTCTGTTTTCGCTGGCAGAGGCACCACGGGCCGGTCTTTTGATGTTTCTAGGACAGCCCCTCGGGCCAGATCTAAGCACCCTGCGGGCCAGATCCAGCCTTGAGTTTGACACCCCTGACATACAGGATCCTCTTGCAATCTTCTTCATTGACTTTGCTTGGGAAAAGCCAGACACCTCTGTTTTAAGTGTGCCATGTGTGGTACTTGTAAACAAGGGGCAGGACTTCAATCAACATGGATATTTTATTTATTTATATATTCAACTTATATGCCCACCATTAAGTTTGTATGTGTCAAGCGCCGGAGAAATCAGGAGATTCGGGCAGTTCAAATGAGCGTAAAGATTTATTGCAAGCTTAAGTTCTCTACAAGAATCTGACCAACTAACAGTCAAGGGAAATGAGCAGGAGATAAGAAAGAAATTCAAGGTGGGCTGGACTTGGATCTCTTGTGGGCGTGCAGGGACTCGTGACTTATGACAAATTTGATTTCTCCCTCGGGCTCAACCTGATCATCTCCTAGAGCAGAGGTCTGCAACCTGCGGCTCTGGAGCCACATGCGGCTCTTTGGGCCCTCTGCTGCGGCTCCCGGTCACCCTGTCGCGGCAGAGGGATGAAAGAGCCATCATCCTGTCATGGCAGTGGCATGGCCGGAGCCTTAGTGTGGGAGCGAGGTGCCCCTCTGCTTGCCTTTGCGCGGCAACAGCATTCCGCCTTCATTGTGGTATATTTGCTGTTGCTGCCAGCAAAGAGGGCTGGGAGAAAACAGCAGGGGCGGATCTTGTGGGGTGGGGGCCATCCCCCAAGCCTGGCCTTCCGCCTCCCTTGTCGGCGGGGCCAAGAGAAAGAAGGGGGCAGTGTGGGGAAGTGCTCCCCTCCCCCACCGAGAACAACAGCACAGAGAGAGAGAGAGAGATGAGAGAGGGAGATAGACACAGAGAGGGAGATACCTATTTCCCATAGAAAACAAAACATGGGGAACCACAAACCTGGGTAGGTGTGGCTGGGGGGGGGTGTCATGTGACTGGGTGGGAGTGAGTGACGTCGAGTTGGCCATGCCCACCCAGGTTTTGTGGCTCCCGTTGTTTTGCTTTCTGTGGGAAACGGGCCCAAGTGGCTCTTTGAGAGTTTAAGGTTGCAGACCCCTGTCCTAGAGTATGGCTGTCATTTGACTTTTTTGACACTCTATCCCACAGATTCCCGTAATAGGATATTTGCATATTGACTGACAGCAGCCAGAATCCCAGCCACAATTAATAAACACTATGCTAAGTTTAAAAAGGAAGCAACATTAAGCCAGTGAGATGTAGAGCAACAAACAAGAATTATTACTATCTTTGATCCTGTCTTCTGAATGCCTTTGTTAAGGCCGAACAAGCTTTTGTTATCTGGAACTCCGTGAGGCAAATGCAGCCACTGTTCCCGTTCCCGTCTCAATTCAACTTCAAGCTGGCCTCTGAAGCAACAAAAGGAGGAGAAAATATGTTAAATATAACATGCCCCCCCACCAAAGTAAACTGGTTCCCACCAATGTTCCCTGTTAGAGTAGAAAAAGCTGCGTGGCAGTTAGAAACTGGCGCGCGGCGCTCTCTTTTCAAGTGCGCGGGCGCGCAGGCGCGCAGCCTCTGCCATTAGAAAACGCCACGCAGAAGTTGGAAACTACCGTGCGGCGTTCTCTCGTTACGTGCGCGGCCGCGCGGCTGTACACCTTAGAGGGAACAGTGGTTCCCACCCTTTCCTTTTAGAACTATCTTTTTTATAAATGACAATTTTAATTTGAGCAACAATAGAAGAGTAATTGAACAATGCCAGTACACGACCACTACGTTTTACAATCGGTTTTGTTGTCCATTTGACTTGATAACATCTCTCTGCTATTTGTTAATGACCGTATGTCTTTGTTCAGGCTTTCAGTCAAGCTAAAATAGACATGATGATGCTTTAAGTAAGGCAGGGGGTCTCCAAACTGGGCAGCTTTAAGACTGGTGGACTTCAACTCCCAGAATTTTCACCAGCCAGAATTCTGGGAGTTGAAATCCACAAGTCTTAAAAGTCCACAAGTCTTAAAGTTGCCTACACTGGAGCCCCTTTCCTTAAGGAAGTCACTTGTTAAAATAATCCTGATCCTTAATTCAAGATGCAGGCAGAGGTGGGATTCTACCGGTTCAGACTGGTTCGGACGAACCGGATGCTCCGACGATCAGCTGGGAGCGAACCGGTTCGCTCCGACGATCAGGTGGGCCCACCCGCCCGCCCCTGTGCTTTACTGACCTATATCTTCTCAGCTGATTCGCGCAGCAGAGCGGATTGCCGCGCCTCAGCTGTGTTTCTCCCCAGCAGTAACGCGGAAGGTTAAGTTTTCGTAAAACTGCACGAAGCGCGCATGCGCGATCACCAAACCGGTTGTTAAACCGGCAGGATCCCATCACTGGATGCAGGTATCATTTTCACCAGGTTTCTGCCTGTTTTGGGGAGCAGTTTTAAAACCTAAGGACCCCAACCTCCAAAATGCAAAACCCCAAGGGAGTTTCTGGAAAGCCATGTAGGGTTTATGGATTAAGCATGATTCAGCACTGAGCTATTCCACTCCCATCTTCCACAAAATATAGTTACATTGATTGTCTTAGGTAGAAATCTTACACACAACATGCTTACATGAGAATCAGTCCCACTGAATTCATTGGGGCTCACTGCTGGTAGACTGATAGATAAAGGACTGTAATTATAGAATTCTACAATTTCATATTTAACTTCTGCTGTGGATTTATTTTACAACGTCCCCTGCAGTGTGCACTGTAGCAAATTTCATTTAACTGTATGTATTAGTTCGCTTATTACAGTTTAATAATATTTGTTTTTAATTTGCAATGTAAACCACCCAGCAGCAGATTATATTCTATTTATATAGGCCTTGAAACAAATAAAAGCATTTAAAAATATAACTTTGAAGTACGCAGGATCCCCTTTTTCCCCTGTAATCCCTTGTATCGGGGTGGAATTGGGGCAACCGAATGGAGCTTGAGTTTTTACTGGCCGGATGCCCTTCCTGACACCTACGCAGAGTTCGCAGCAAGCAATAACTAACTGAGCCCAAAGACAGAAATATCTGCCGCTACATAGGATCGAACTCACCGCTTCCTGATTGTGAGGCGAGAGTTCCACCTCTAGGCCACTACGCCGCTCTATGCAGGATCACTTTTAATGAGAAGTAAATGCACCCCAAAAGTATGATCTGTATGCTTAAATTTATTTCCATTTCATTTTCATTCTGATGAGTCCTCCAGCATTCCTCATCTTTGTCTCACCACCTCAAACAGTGGCAACCAGTGGGGTCCTCAGTCCTCTATGAGCTTAGTTGTTTGCTTATAGATGTTTCATCACCAAACTAGGTAATATCAACAGTGGTAGGAGTGGGGTTTGTTCCCTATTTATATACAATAGCTTGCCCTGCCAGTGTTGATTGGTATATGGTTTCTCCTTGGTACTTCCTGGATTTGAGTCAAGCTCAAAGAGCACCTAGTCCAGGGGTCGGCAACCTTAAACACTCAAAAAGCCACAAAGGTCCTAACCGGAAGCCCCCGTTCAATTCTGGAGCCGACCGGAAGTCCGGTTCCCCCATCATAGTCTCCTAGCGCGGCATCCTTTTTCCTCTACCTGTCCTAACCGAAAGCCCTATCAATTGTGGAGCCGACCAGCAACAGGGAGCCGCAGCAGAGGGATGAAAGAGCCACATGCGGCTCCAGAGCCACGGGTTGCTGACCCCTGACCTAGTCCATCCAGATGGAAAACTCCCACCAACTAAAGATACCCAGAGGAAGGGAAACGGTTCTCTGTTCACCGCTGCTTTGTAAGTTGTTCCACTTCGACTTGAAGGCTGTTGATCTTGTCCCCAAATTCCTCCTTGAAGAGCCGATTGTCCTCATGCAGAGACTGGCACTCCCGCTCGGACAGCTGCAATCTGGGTATGAGCCATATGAACTTGTGATAAAAAACAAAAGCTATGGTAGGGGGGAAGACCAAATTGAAACCATAAATAAAAGGAAAGGCAGAATGAGCGATGGAGGGATGAGCGTGGGAACGAGAAGGAGGGCGGGGACGAGAAACAAAATCTAACGAAGGACTAAAAATAAAATTAAAAAAAAATAAAATGGCTGAGGTGAACCAGGCAGAAGGAGCGTCTCTTTTCCATTTTTTTTATTCTATTACTACAGTTTACAGTCATTAGATGATAAACATAAAACATCACTTTTATTATCCATAGTCAAAGCAAATCTCAAGTACAGAGTAATGTGAAAAGGTCTTTGTGGGTTCTTCGTTACGTTACACTGCAGCTTTATTATACAACTGGAAACTTGCGTCAAAGGGTACCTAGGTTATTAGTGCATTTGTCTAGCCTCATTCACAACTGTTACATCAGGGGAAGCACGCGAGGGTTCCAGATCGAAGGCAACGTTGTAGGCTGTTCGTTTAGGGTTCCCAGACTATTTCGGGGGCTGCTCAACGAGAAGAAAGGGGGCAAACGGATACTATCACAACACACAAACTGATTTTTGGCTACTTGGATCCACCAACCAGGGGGGCAAATACTTAGGGTGGGAAGGCTTCACTGGAGGGTGGTCAGGTAGAACGAATTGTTCTTCCAAAATAATGACAACGCCTGCCTTTTCCGCTTCTGAAACAGGCTCAAGAATTCAGTCAGCCAAGTGGCACCATCGGCAAGGGAGGACTTCCAAATGCTCGAGAGGGGATTCTTAGGAAGTATCTCTGGGTGGAAAACAGAGAGATCCATCCCAGGTGGGCCACCTGTACGTTCAAACTGGCCTTTTATTAATGGGCGGTTGGCCGCTGCAGAGGAACTTGAGGCATCAGTTAGAGGGGGTAAAGAGGTGCCCGTTGACCAGGGGTGTCAAACTCAAGGCCCGGGGGCCAGATCCGGCCCGCCGGGTGCTTAGCTCTGGTCCACAGGGCCACCCTGAAAACAGCAAAGGACTGGCCCGCAGTGCCTCTGCCAGCAAAAATGGAGCTCGGGAGGGCCGCTTGCGGCCCTCTTGAGCTCCATTTTCACTGGCAGAGAGTTTGCAGGAGGCCGTCGCAGCCAAAAACGGAGCTCAGGAGCCCGTTTTCACTGGCAGAGCGCTTGGGCCGTCACAGGCGCCCCTGACATGAGCGACGTCGAGCTGGCCACGCCCACCCTGGCCACGCCCACCCTGCCCCCCTGAGGTCAAACACAACCCTGATGCGGCCCTCAATGAAAGCGAGTTTAACACCCCTGCCGCTGACTATCAAAGCTCAACCTTCGTCACAAGGGCGAGACACACCAGTGGGACAATTTCTACCCTAGAGAAATTCTGCAAAGGTGACCTTCTCTCCTCCCACTGGAATCGAGCAGGACCTGAGGCCCTTGTGAGGATCGTCTCTCACACAGTGAGTGAAGAACAACCACCTAGGAGTTAATTCCCGATAAGGTTGCAAAAGCCGGAGGAAAATAGCCTACACAAAAGAAAAGGGCAAGCAGCCTCTTTTACGGAGCAGAGAGGAGGAAGAGATACAGGAGAACATTGTCTATCTAAGGCCTGTTCTTGCAACGTAGCAATGGCTGAAATTCTGCAGGGATAGCTTTCTTCAATAGCATTCACTTATCCGAAATGCTTGGATGTTTTATGAGTTAAGTGGTTTCAGTCCTGCCTGTTGGGTGAAGCCTGACAGCCGGCAAGCCAAAACCTAATTTCTCAGGGATTGTTGCATTTTTTTCCCCCGGGAGCAAAGGATGACTTCAAAGGATATTTTAAATAAATGGGTCGGTGTCCCAAAGGCGCTTTTTTTTCAAGAGGCAACTGAACTTTCTGATTTTTCTTTGAAGACGTTTCACTTCTCATCCAAGAAGCTTCTTCAGCTCTGATTGGATGATGGGGAATGGAAGGATTTATACTCCTTGCAGACAAGCTGGTCATTTGCATTCCTTTAGAGCAGCGGTTCTCAACCTGTGGGTCGCGACCCCTTTGGGGGTCGAACGACCTTTTCACAGGGGTCGCCGCACGCGCTAGCCCACCATCTTGGAAATGCTCCCAGTTCGGCCGTGCCTGCGGGTCGCCGGACAGCCGGTAGCCACGGAAGCGGGAGACTTCGCCCACCCGCCCGGATGCCGCCATTTGGGTTCTTTTACCCTCTGTGCATGCGCAGAACGCTTTGCGCATGCGCAGAGGGTAAAAGAACCCAAATGGCGGCGCCACTGCTTTAGAGAGTCATTGAGGGCACTTGGAAGTTTAACTGTGTCCTCCAAGTGGCCTCAAGGACTGTCTAAAAAGAATGCAAATGACCAGCTGTCTGCAAGGAGTATAAATCCTTCCATTCCTCACCATCCAGTCAGAGCTGAAGAAGCTTCTTGGATGAGAAGCGAAACGACTTCAAAGAAAAACCAGAAAGTCCAATTGCCTCCTGAAAAAGCACCTTTGGGACAACCATGACCTGGATGACTGAGAATCTGCATGGGTCTGTGGATAAAAAATATGAAGCGGACTACTTGCGTAATTGGCTAGGTGCTAACCTTGGCTAATCTTGAAAAGCTTAGCAGATCTGCTTATCACATGGATGGAAAACTACCAGAGGTTATCAGGGCTATAAACTTCCAAGTTATAAACATTCCAGAAGAAGTTAAATGAAAACTGCTATCATACTACCGGTATTGCCAAAACAGTTGGCCATGATTGTGAAGTCAATCAGAGTTGACTTTTACCAAAAGGAAACTTCACCTACCCTGTTTGGGAAGAGGTAATTTCCTTTCTCTTGCAAAATTTTGAGGGCGATTCTCTACCCCTAAATTTCTTCACTGGTGATTATCAACCAGAAGACACGGCCAATGGTTTTATGAAAACTCCAATTATAATTCTAGCTAGGGCATTCTCACAACATTAACGATATCCCATTTAAGAGATTGCAATGAAAATACTAATACGTTTGGATAGGATTTGAACATACCATCCCCAAATCAATTTTTTTCCAAGGTTCAGAAAAACTAATGAATGAATAAATCTGACGGGTATTGTCAGACAGATTTATAAGCTATGAAGTGAATCAGATTTTACAGCCATGTGGATTTTAAAATCAGGCTATTATCATTATTTTTTTGTTCTCATCTTTCTTTCTTTCTTTTTTTTTGCATGTTCCCATTTTCTTGGACCAAGCAAAGGTGATTTATATAGGATGAAACTCTTTCAATCCTAATGGGAACTTAGAAGAACATATCTTTTATCTCTCTCACCCCCCCACACACACATTAAATAGGGATGTGTGCTAGGTTTACACTTCCTCAAATCCTCAATCAATACAGCCCAAAGTATTTCCTAGGAATGCTGGAGAAACATTTGAAGGACCCTTGGTTGTAGAACAACTATTAAAGATGGGGGGGGGGAATTAGTTTGGATAGTTTGAGAAATTTTGATAATTCTCCACACACTCTCTTACAATCACCTCGGATTTCATCAGAATTAGGAAAAGGGGGGAAAAAAATACATTGTTGAGTTACAGCATGGTGTTTTAGTAGACTTTCTAAGGCTTAGTTGCTCTTTCACTATAACTGCTAGCAAACCCCTTGTTTGATCAAGATCACTCCGAATCAAATGCTAATAGCGGCCAGAGATAGCTTTAAACAATGGCCAAATTATTTTTCACTTTTAGTTGCTTTTAGTCAAAGAGTGATCCGCAATAAAACACTACCGGTTCTGTTTATCCTTTTTATATATATATATGAAAGGGACAATGATTCAGTTTTTTTCTAAAAGAGCAAGGGAAGGCAAGACACACGTATTATAAAAGTCAACCAGGAAATGAGAATCACTATATTTTTTAGGGAGAAAAGGCAGAGAGGTAGAAGTCAATGCAAAGGGAAAGAAGGGTTGACCAATTAAAAAAACATAGCTAACAGCTAGATTTTGCATCCATGTCACCTAAAGGGGGATGAATAAATCATTTCCCCTGCTATGAAAGTGGCCTGCGCTGGTCTGTTATCTTAGCTTGTCCTCGGATTGCTAAAAAAAAAATTCCGGTTACAACAACTCTTGAGCAATGAAAATTGGTTTGATTTGCATCGTCTGAACTCTGGGGGAGACTTCGGAATATTCCTTAATACCCATCTGCCCACAGCTACGTCAAACGAAGGATTTTGGTCATTCAGATGGATCGGCAGGTAGCCTTAAAAGGAAATTCTCGCAAAAGAGAATTGGGACGAGGGAATTGTTCTCAACTGCAAGCCGAGCAAAAAGGCAAGCAACAGAGTCTCCAGATGGAGTGCACTCTGTTCTCTCATCCGGCTTCAATTGGAAGGATGTTATTCCTGGGAATGGGAATATCCCCCTTAAGGAAGGTGCTTTGCAGCCCCCCCCCAACCTTTCAAATCAATTTCAATTTACAAAACATCCTGAAAAGGTTGCAGCGCAGACAAGCCTTTGGTTAATAACAGCCAAATGTTCCGAAAAGCAACTTCTAACCCTGGTGTTTGTCTGTCGTGCTTAGGATCAAGTGGGGACGCCACATCTACAAAAATCGAGGTTTCCTGCAGGCTCCCAAACTTCTCCCCCCTGTTTTTTCACCCCCCTCCATCTACTTCACAACAGGGAAACGGAAGAATTTCTTCCTTTGAAGTTGAACATTTGTGGCGAGGAAGGAACATCGCTATACTTTTCTATATCATGTTGTAAAGGCTAAACAAAAAAAAACAAAATGTCTGGTATACAATTGCATGTACATAGCCACAAATCAGATTTTATCTTATCTTCTTTCTGGAGTACACGCTGATCGAACTGCTTCTATTTTAATAAAGTTTTTAAGCGTTAACAGGGGGAAAGGAAAGCCAGAAGTTAATTTTTCTATTTCTGAATAAAACCTTAGAAAAAAAAAAATCCCATCAAATTCCACGTCAACTTTTGTGACAACATGTAATTCTGACATCTAAATTCTCGATTTTTGTTTTTGCTCTTCGCTCGTAACGGAGCTTGGATGTCAGAGTTGCGATGTGATCGGCTGCCCAAAATTAAAATGTCTAGTGAGGCTTCTGAATTAATTTGTTTGCTGCACTATTTAAGGTTTTTGCCTGTTTCACCAAATCTTTTTCGCTGTAAGGGGGGTGGGGGGGGGGAAGGAAATAAAAATGATAGGTGGAAAATGGGGGATGGAGTAGAGAAAATACGTAATAAAAAAAATACCAGTTAATCGAACAGATATCAGTGGTTATATATTGCAGTACTTTAAATAAGCACAGCTTAAATATAATTTAAACTCTTGATCTTCATTTCGTAAGAAGAAGGCACATTAACGCATATATCTCAAATAAAGTTACATATTTTCAAAGTTGAGGAGCGATGTATATGTTTCAGAATCCTTTGCAGGTAGTCCTCGACTTACAACCTTTTCTGTTTAGTGACCATTTGAAGTTACAATAGCACTGGAAAAAATGACTTATGACCGTTTTTCATACATGACCACTGCAGCATCCCCATGGTCACGTGATCAAAATTTGGACGCTTGGCAACTGGTTCATATTTATGATGGTTGCCGTGTTCCGGGGTCATGTGATCACCTTTTGCAACCTTCTGACAAGCCAAGTCAATGGGGAAGGCAGATTTACTTAACAACCGGGTTACCAAGTTAACACTTGCAGTGATTCAATGAACAACTCTGGCAAGAAAGGTTGTAAAACAGGGCAAAACTCAACAACTTTCTCGCTTAGCAACAGAACTTTTGGGCTCAATTGTGGTCATAAGTCGAGGACTACCTGAACTGTCAATTACGATGTCAAATGTTTTCTCGAATTGCTAGCATTTAATTTATCTGGTTCAACTCAGGCATCTCATTAAGCCACAATGTGATATGCTAGGTGAGCTTAGCATGCCACACAACCCAACCATCATGGATTGTAAATGATGGTTATGGCCTGCCACGGTGTGTGATGCCAACTATCGGTGGAATACTGAACAAACCCCATTATGCATCCATTTCATAGCACATTATATCAACTAGATTTCAGTCTATAAAGAAATGGAGAACGTACAGTTATATCCTGACTTTTCCAATTTTACATTAAATGATCCATCTCTGTTGCCAAAACTTACCTTGAACATAAGATTAAGAGGAATATAGTTGTAATTAGTAGTTGTAATTGATTATTCTGGGGTAGCTAAATGAAGAATTCAAAACTTTACCTTCATTGGCAAGTAATTTTATTCATAGGGCGCCCCTTTAAATACTATCATTAAATCAGAACAGCTCGCTTATTGTTAGCCTGTGTGATGTCTGGAAATGGTCAGATTAAGAGGATTACGTTTTTTTTTATTAGAACTACTTTGGAGCTACTTTGTGTCTTCAAATAGATAGACGCTGATCAGCAATGGCTGAAAATGTTAGGAACGGAAATGCTGCTGTATTTGGAAATGTATCAGTAGTCCTCGACTTACAACCACAGTTGAGCCCAAAATTTCCATGGTTAAGCAAGGCAGTTGTTAAGTGAATTTGGCCCCTTTTACAACCTTTCTTGCCAGTTGTTAAGTGAATCACTGCAGTTGTTAAGTTAGTAACACGGTTGTGATGTAAATCTGGCTTCCCCCATTGACTTTGCTTGTCAGAAGGTCGCAAAAGGGGATCATGTGACCCCGGGACACTGCAACCGTCATAAAGGTGACTCAGTCTGAATTTTGATGACGTGACCATGGGGATGCTGCAATGGTTGTAAGTGTGAAAAACGGTCATAAGTCACCTTTTTCAATGTCGTAATTTTGAATGGTCACTAAACATACTGTTGTAAGGCAAGGACTACCTTTATTTAATTATAGAGTGGCCATATAGTACGTACATTAACGTCCTGGCTGCCATTCTACTATTGGTTTTGCAAGGGTCTGCAGATGCTTCTTAAATCTTTGTTAAACCCCAAGTAAAGAATCAGGACAGAAGCCCTCTTACAGGGCTTATTCAGTAGCAACACAATTCTTCCTGCTTATGGGCGAATCCCATCCTTGACATAACCCGGCAGGATTTTTCCTTCTCTGGGAAAAATGAACATGTCACATGTGGGAGACAAACATATGGGTACCTGTAGATGGCAGTAGAGAACTACAAAAACATGCAGCTCTTTGCTGCTATCTAAAGCAGCTGTGGATTGTTGCAGAACCCAAGTGATTTACTTATCTACCTGGTGCAACCTTTTTGCGACTTGGAATTCTGGGAAAAAGCTGGCCTGAAGTTGTATCAGTGCTTTATTATAACACGCAGGTCAATATTTCCCAAGTTTTCTGCAGCAGACTAATTATAAGATACTTGCAAGAAACAAGTTTAGAAAGCCTAAGTGCTATTTTCATGTAACCCAAGAATGAATGAAAGGATGAATATAAATCACAATTTCAGCTTGCTTGGATAAGCCGGTTTCGTGTTTACCTCTGTTCAAGCAGTTTAATTGTAGCGGCCATTTGACTGGTCTTCTCCTCCAAGCGGCTATTCAGTTCACTCTTCTGTTTCATTCCCAAGTCTGAACTCTAAAAAAAACCAAAAACAAAGAGAGCAATCATTATGCTTACTTATCTTTAAAGATTATGAGGTCACATTTAATACACGAGCAACAATCACCATATGCAGATTATTTGGCACGCATTTATTTTGCAGTGCTGTAGGCCCATCTCATCTGATTTAATGCCTCAAGATGTAATTGGTTTACATGCCCTCTAATTCCCACACCAGCTGGTATGGAAGGCTGGCAAAGGCTAATATAAACATTGGGACTGTGGCAGTATGAAGTAAAGAAAAGGAGAAAAGACATTTATGAGCCGCGGTGGCGCAGTGGTTAGAGTGCAGTACTGCAGGCTACTTCTGCTGACTGCCGGCTGACTGCAATTTGGCAGTTCGAATCTCACCAGGCTCAAGGTTGACTCAGCCTTCCATCCTTCCGAGGTGGGTAAAATGAGGACCCAGATTGTTGGGGGCAAGAGGCTGACTCTGTAAACCGCTTAGAGAGGGCTGTAAAACACTGTGAAGCTGTATATAAGTCTAAGTGCTATTGCTATTCTGCAAAACTATTTAAAATCACATAAGGTAGAGGAATAGGGCAGCAATTGCATAGTCTCCTGAAAAACAGGGTTACAATCGTTTATACTGTACATAAAAAACACATGTTTGCAAATAGCTGGCTTACCTAAGCAACAATTACTTATATTTATACGGATGGTGAATCTTTATTTTTCCTTTAGACGTTGTAAACATTCCACTGGCTGTTCAAAACTAACTTCTCGTGTCCAGAGAATTACAAGAATTTCTTTCAACCAGTGTTTCTCGCTCTTAGCAGCTTTAAGATGGGTGGACTTCAACTCCCAGAATTCCCTAGCCAGCATCGCTGGCTGAGGAATTCTGGGAGTTAAAAAGTCCACACATTTTAAAGTTGCTGAGGCTGAGAAACATTGCTTTAGATCAGGGGTGTGAAACCCTATCGCATCGCGGGCCATATCCGACCCGCGGGCTGCGTGTTTGACACCCCTGCTTTAGAGCATGAAAACCAGTCAAACCTTTAACATGACCGAAGATTATTTTGAAAAAATGTGCCATTGGTAATATTGGTTTCAGATGACAGAAGGAAACAATCGAATCCCAATTTTTCTTTCTTCTAACGACGAGGGAGAAAGTGCAATTTACAAGGGAGACAGCTTGCAAATTCTCTCGGCCTCAACCCAGGATTGAGGGGTTGTTTACTTCATGTTTAGACCAGCCCTTTGTGGAGAAACTGCAGAAATTCTTCTGTATCTAAGGACCCGCCACTGGGATTAGACTGTCTTATATTCTTTAATCAAGTCAACCAAGAGAAAGGAGTAAAGAGTCATAGTGTCATGGCAAGCTTTGTAACTACTAAGCCATCTTATTCTCCCAGGTCCAAACCCTCCATTTCTCCCAAATGAAAGGGAAGAGGATGAGGCAAGGCCCTGCAATTAACCCATTCCTGTTGATTTACCTGCAGCTTGAAAGAAAGTTCAAGTTTTAGGGCCCTGAGATCATCCAGTTGTTGCCTGAGCACCACAAGAGCATCCTGCTTCTCGCAAACGTCTTTTTCCAGCATCTTCATAGCCAGCTCCATCTCTTGTCTCATTCCGATCTGCATTTCAAGCTCTTTCTCCACATCCTAAAAGCAGGCACACACACATACAGACATTACAGGTGAGAGTGGAGGTCTGAAAGACTCTCCCCCCCCCAATAAGAAATCACTACAATTCAAGAAATGGTAGCAACGGATGAAGCGTGATCTTTTCCATTCCTGCAGAAGCTGGAAGAACGTATGAATTCTCTATGCTGACTCTAGGAGAGGGGAAAGCTTAGCTCGCTGCAAAGTCAGAGCAGGTCTTTTCCGACACCAACAATGATAAAAGGTATTATGGCATGAACATACCGGGGCATCAAAGCAATATTTAAAACTGAGGGAGAGGAATCTGGAATGTAAACAGCTTCATGTCTTAATTAAATGGGGTCATTTTTACAAGCAGTTCACACCTTTTCACAAGCAGGTCACATTCTCTGATGTATTTTCTTTGTAAAGGCGTTCGATATGAGAAAATGATATTCAACTCTTTTCCTGATATTGGAATCATTCTGAACCTTTGGTTTGTGTGTGCGTGTGTGTACACACACACACACACACACACACACACACACACACACACACACGCTTTTTCTGTAGAGTCACCTGGTATACACAAATATGGGAGGGAGCATACTGCTTCCTTTCGCCTTTCGGTCCCAATCCAGGGGCCATGCAGGCAGTCACTTTCACGACAAACCATTTTTCTATATATAAAATTTTACTGATAAAGAAATAAAGGGAGACTACTATAGATCTTTTTCAAGCTATTTAGCTCTCATCAGCTAGCCATACCCTTCTGGGATTCAAACTTGGGCTGCTTGCCTTGTCAGGCAGTTGCTTTACCCTCTAAGCCACAAGTTCTCCTCCCTACATCAGCTGAACCAGGGGAGGGATTATATGTTTTTTTCTGTCGAATCACCTGGTATACCCAAATATGGGAGGGAGCATACTGCTTCCTTTCGCCTTTCGGTCCCAATCCAGGGGCCATGCAGGCAGTCACTTTCACGACAAACCATTTTTCTATATATAAAATTTTACTGATAAAGAAATAAAGGGAGACTACTATAGATCTATTTCAAGCTATTTAGCTCTCATCAGCTAGCCATACCCTTATGGGATTCGAACCTGGGCTGCTTGCCTTTACCCTCTAAGCCACAGGTTCTCCTCCCTACATCAGCTGAACCAGGGGAGGGATTATATGCTTTTTCTGTCGAGTCACCTGGTATACCCAAATATGGGAGGGAGTATACTGCTTCCTTTCGCCTTTATATATATATAATCAACAAGGTAGTATCTATGTATCCATCCATCCATCCATCCATCCATCCATCCATCCATCCATCCATCCATCCATCCATCCATCTCCTTGTTGCTTTTCCAAAAAGCCCTGCAGACATGCTTTGGGGAGGGAGGGAGTGGGGAGGGGGGGTTGTCGGAAATTCAGAACAGCTCATAAGTACATTTTGGAGGGTGGGAGTCTACCGTGTTTCCCCGAAAATAAGACCCTGTCTTATATTTTTTTGAACCCTGAAATAAGCGCCTTATTGCCATGCACTCAAAAGCCCGATTGGGCTTATTATCAGGGGATGTCTTATTTTGGGGGGAAACAGGGTATTGTAACTTTGAACAGTTGCTAAGAGACCAGTTTTAAGTTGAGGACTACCTCTATTGTGACCCCTTTGGCCTGGTAGATAAATGGGACCTGACCACATTTGTCCTGTTCTCTGGGAACATACCAGCAGATAATGGGATTGTTTTTCTAATAACTGGACAAAACGTTAAAACCAGAAAATGGATACTGTGATCTTTGTGACATTGATGAATTCCAAATTCCAGGAGCCCTGTACACTGACTATGCTGGGGTGAACTCTGCTGGGGTGAACTTACAAGGAGTTGTAATTCTGCCCTAGCTTCTCTTCACCTGCTAACCACCTTACCAGTCTTAACTGCGTTTCCTCTTTTAGCTGTTTCCTTGCTTCGGTGAGGGCATGCCCGTCTGCAGTTCGATCCTGCTTATTTACCTATAATTAAGATGTCAATAAAGCAAAGAGAATGGAAAGAGGATGAGTAACAGAGATGGAGTCCAGAACCACTTGATAGTGAAATGGACAGCACGCACATTTAATAAATAAATAATAAATAATTGATGGAGATTAGTGCTGTCTCTTCTAAGCACAAAGTTAATAATTGTTCTGTCCCACAATGTACCTGCAATGGCTGAAGAAGAGAACGCGTTGTAAAAATGCCAGAATCCTGTCAGTTAACACCAAATGTGTGACAATATGAAGACTCTCTGAGAATCTTCACATTAACCCCCAAAGCTAATGATTTCTTTTCTTTGGACTTTTTTAATCCCACCTTTATTATATTTACAAATAACTCAAGGCACTGAACTTACCCAATATCCTCCCTCCTCTTAATTTCCCCCCAGCAACAACCCTATGAGGTGGGTTGGGCCGAAAGTGAGTGACTGGATCTGTAACATGGCTCATTTGATAGGATCTCTTTATTTTCAGTCACCTTCACTTTTCTGCTTTCTGCTTGTGTTATAGGTTGTCCTCACTTAACTACAGTTAAGTTGGGACCAGGACTTCTGTCAGTAAGTGATGTGCCTGTAAAATGCGGCGTCACATGGCTGCACCACTTAAGAGACAGCAGTTTGGTAGCCCATCTGTTGATGGAATTGCTTGTGGAGTGCCAGGCACAGACACACTGACCTACAACCAGCCTATGAACCCTCAGAATCCAAATCAACCGCAAAGCCAACCAGAGTTGGCCACCAACCCTCAACCACCGACCCTCAACCAACCCACACAATTCCCCCCACCAGCAGTTCACCTCCCAGTGCCATGACCTGAGGTAATCTCCTTATCACAAGACCCATCACAAGACTCACTGATGACTCACAAGACCCTCACTTGACACACCCACACCTGAAGCCCTTAAAACAGAAGAACACCGACACTGACATCACCTAAACTCCCCTGAAGATGTTACCTAGCCTGGTGTAACGAAACGTTCGGAAACCAACCCACAAGCTCGGAGAAGGATCCTTCACCCTCATCCTACACCCGAGCTACAGATATTCGCCACTACTGCAAATAAAGAGGTTTTATCAAATGAACCATATTACAGAAGCATAAGTGAATGTGAAAACAGTCCCCAATTGCTGCATGTAACGTGCACCTAAGTACTGACCTTTCGGTTGGATTCCAAAATGTACGAACTCTCCTCTTTGACTCGCTCCATTTCTTCTTGCACTGTTATAATTCTGTTGTTTGCGACGGCAAGCTGCGTTAAACACAAGAACACAAATGAAAAGACAAAACCTACCAGGGTTGTCACTCTCAAATAATTTGGAGTTGGGGGCTGCAAATGCACCTGCAGCTCTCTCTATATATATATATATATCGCCTCCAGTAGTGGGTTCTAAAACCCTTTACTACCGGTTTGCACGTGCGTGCCGCTTCTGCACATGTGCAGAAGCGTCCCGGGCGGGTGGGCGGAGCCTCCCGCCGCCGCCGCTACCAGTTCTAAGAACCAGGCCGAACTGGGAGCAACCCACCGCTGATCCGTCTCTTCTAATCCCTCCTCTATAAAATGCACACGTAAAAGGCACATGCCCTCAGCAAAAGGATGTGCAAGAGTATTTTGTTTTCTTGCAAAATAATAAAAAACTTCCCAATTTGTAATCCAGCTCCATCAGTACTTGTTAGTGCCCTGCACTAATGGATAGTTGGAACTGCAGAAAAAAAAAATTGCAACCAGCTTGCCTTCCATTGGGGACCCGTATAGTGCATGAACCAGAAGGAGGGCTGAAAAAATATCTACAGACCTCTCACATCCTAGACGTAAACTGTTTCAACTCCTCCCCTCAAGATGGCACTATAGGGCATTGCATGCCAAAACAATTAGACACAAAGATAGTTTTTTCCCTCATACCATCACTCTCCTGAACACCTAATCCCCACAGCACTGTTTTAGGCCTAAGGATATCTAAACATGTAGTAGAGCTGCATTACTATTATCCTTCTCTTCTTTCCTATTATCTCCTCCTATTGGTATCTTATGATTTATCACGTTGCTTGTATGTACATTGAGATCTTATGCACCAGAGACAAATTCCTTGCGTGTCTAATTACACTTGGCCAATAAAGAATATTCTTTGCAAAATTCCACAATAGAGTAACTCTCTATTAGACATCTGTGCTCTAGGCCAGATAGATTTCCATCCCATAATATTAATTCATCTGGCATCTCTTGCATTTTGAATCTATTTTGGGATACGCATGAACCAGACTGGGATATTACTTAATTAGAAGCGATCTAATTTATGAATGTATCGTAATGTCCCTGAAGTCTGAATGTTGTTTCTTTTAATTTTATCCAACGCAGGGGGGGGAAAAAACCTTCACATTTCTTTCATTTCTACCTACCTCCTCAGTTAGTTTAGTGTTGGATTTTTCCAAAGCATCAACCTTTGCCTGCAAGTTGTTGACTGTGGCACTGTTCAATTAAAAAAAAAAAAGACATGAAGTAACTCTATGAAACTTAAGAATTCAACACAAATTGACCAAATTTTCTACAGAAGATTTACCTCTTTACCTTAAATGTCTATTGAGTTCTTCTACATAATTTTTCTGATCCAGAATTGCAGTAATTTGACCATCGCTGAAAATGGAACACAATGAATATTATTCACCATGCACAGAGAGAAATATTAAGCAGTATTGCAGAGCAAAGCAATATGTGTAAGAAGAAGAATTTGTTGATTGCATTGATGGAAAAAAATCATTAATTAATACCAATTAATGAGTTGGCCCCTAGAAAAGCAGACCTCAGTTTCTTTCTGACATGGTAACAAAATAATGCTCAACAACAGTTTTTTGAAAATTCATACTACATTAAGCAACAATTAAGATTTTTAAGGCCTACTATGGTCTGAATTAACATGTACTAAAAACGTAGAATTAAATAATAAATAAATGATTCTCTGAAAAGAATTAGAACAGTAACGTGAAAAGGAAAAAAAAAATTAACGTGTCATAATTATAGACTTTGCATAATGTCTGAACTGACAAGTCAACATTCAGCCTCCAGAGCCAGGCTATCTGCAGGAAAGGTCAAACAAAAGTCAAGAATGTGATGATGAGGAGACATCCCACCCTTTTTATATGTGATGATTAATACTCCTAGTTGCCATCCTGACTTTTTCACACTTACACACACCTGCTCCAGAAACTGCTCTTTCAGAGAGATAAAAGTGAATCTCTAAAAATGAGCCACGACTGTCAGTTTATTTTTATTTTTATTTATTTTTATTTTATTTTTTAACTTTGGAAAAACAAATAAAAAATGGGTGCTGAAATGACAGAACTGTAAAGCAGACAAGTAACTCTAAGCCAGTGGTTCTCAACCTTTCTAATGGCGCGACCCCCCCCGCAACCCCCCCCGCTGCTGCCGTGACACACACACACTCCGCCG
>QLTV01004388.1:693955-706198 GCA_003457575.1 Thermophis baileyi
CCGCCCAGATGCCACCATTTAGAGTTCTTTTACCCTCTGCGCATGCACAAAGCATTCTGCGCATGCGCAGAGGGTAGAAGAACCCAAATGGCGGCGTCCGGGCTACCAGCTGTCCGGCGACCTGCAGGCACGGCCAAACCAGGACCTTTTCACCCCTGCAGTGACGGTGGCACCAAGATGGCGGGCTAACGCGCGCGGCGACCCCTGTGAAATGGTCGTTCGACCCCCAAAGGGGTCGCGACCCACAGGTTGAGAACCGCTGCTCTAAGCCAAACCAGCTTTCTTCAACTCAGTTGCCTCTAGAGGTGCTCGGCAACATCACACGTAAACCCCCAGCCAAACCCTTTTAGCAAGAAATAGCGTGAATTACAAATTGCTTTCACTATGGCCTCCACATCTGAAGGCTTGTGAGATGATGGAACAAAAATATAGCATGAAATAGATGATAATCAGAAAAACGAGACTTTCTTTTGCATCGTTAAAGTGACAGGAGTCACTTTAAATTAAAATTTCGTATTTAATTCACCACTGCACCAAACAGCACCAAGGAGGCTTTTTATAAGCCAGATAACTGCTTCTATAGCTCAGAACGTCAAACCTATTACAGGTAATCCTTACTTAATGACTATAATTGGGACTGACAACTCTGCCACTAAGTGACATAAATTGAAAAATCATGTGACTGTGCTGACTTATGAGAGCAGTTCCAATTGTGCTCATTAAGCACAATATCACATTGCCACGACTTGTGACTTCCCACCAGCTGCCCCAGTGAATTTGCTTGTCAGAAGCTGGCAGTGAAGGTTGCATACGGCGATCATAAAACCATGGGATGCTGTGACCATCCTCATTGTGCGAATTGCGATCATGTGACTAGGGAGACTGCAATTTTGAGGACTGGTCGTGTCTCCTTGTTCAGTGCTGATACAACTTAGAACGAGCCGCGGTGGCGCAGTGGTTAGAGTGCAGTACTGCAGGCTACTTCTGCTGCCTGCTGGCTGCCTGCAATTTGGCAGTTCGAATCTCACCAGGCTCAAGGTTGACTCAGCCTTCCGTCCTTCCGAGGTGGGTAAAATGAGGAGCCAGATTGTTGGGGGCAAGATGCTGACTCTGTGAACCGCTTAGAGAGGGCTGTAAAAGCGGTATATAAGTCTAAGTGCTATTGCTATTGCTAAAGGCAACTGAATGAGTGATTGCTAAGTGTGGGCTACCTTTTTATTTTATACCTTCCATTGAATGCTAACTCCTGGCAACTAACTGCCTGGACAAGTCCCTGCAGTTTTCTTGACAACAGCTTCAGAATTGGTTTGTCCTTGTCAATTTTTTCCTAGGGCTGAGAGGGAGGGACTGGTCCATATTCATCCAGGTGGTTTTGTGTCTAAGACAGGACTAGAACTCCCAGTGTCCTGGTTTCTGACCACTAAACTGGCTCATATTAGCATGTTAAAATTTTAGAATTTAGAATAGAATAGAGCTGGAAGGGACCTTGGAGCTCTTCTAGTCCAGCCCCCTGCTCAAGCAGGAGAACCTATACCATTTCAGACAAGTGACTGTCCAGTCTCTTCTTAAAAACCTCCAGTGATGTAGTACCCACAACTTTTGGTGGCAAGCTGTTCCACTGGTTAATTGTCCTCACTGTTAGGAAGTTTCTCCTTAATTCCAGGTTGCTTCTCTCCTTGATTAGTTTCCATCCATTGTTTCTTGTCCTGCCGTCTGGTGCTTTGGAGAATAATTTGACCCTCTCTTCTTTTGTGGCAGCACCACAAATACTGGAATTCTGCTAATCATGTCATCCCTAGTCCTTCTGTTGGAAGAATGCCCCCCGGCGCATGCGTGTGCGACCCCCCGCGCGCCGTTTCCTGACTTCCGGTAGGCCCATTTTTCGCCCGCCCCAGGCTTCAGAGCCTTTCTAGGAGCCTGGGGAAGGCGAAAACGGCCTTTCCCCCCCCGGAGGCCCCCCGGAGGCCAGAAATGGCCCGTTTCAAGTTGGGAAACGGGCCATTTCTGGCCTCTGGAGGGCCTCTGGGTGTGTGTGTGGAGAAGGCCATTTTCGCCCTCCCCAGGCTCCTAGAAAGGTTCTGAAGCCTGGGGAGAGCGAAAAACGGGCGTGCCATCGCGTGCCGGGAGCGGGGGGGGGTGTCACACGCGCATGCGCGGTGGGGGCCGCATGGAATTATGGGTGTGGGCACGCGTGCACGCTCCCCCCCGCGCTCCCCCCCCCTTTTGGCACGCGAACCAAAAAAGGTTTGCCATCACTGGACTAGCCAAACCCAAATGACTTTTTCATGACTTCTTTTTCCCTTCACGAACGTTCCATAAGTTAAAGTACAGGTAAATCCTCAACTTATGACCACAATTGAGCCCAAAACTTTTTTTGCTAAGTGAGACTTCTAAGTGAATTTTGCCCCGCTTTACGATCTTTCTTGACACAGTTGTAAAGTGAAACACCGCAGTTGTTAAGTTAGTAACATGGTTGTTAAGTGAATCTGGCTTCCCCGTTGAAGTTGCTTGTCAGAAGGTCGGGAAAGGGGATCATGTGATCCCGGGGACACCGCAACCATCATAAATATGGACCAGTTGCCAAGTGTCCGAATTTTGGTCATGTGACCACGGGGATGCTGCAACGGTCATAAGTGTGGGAAATGGTCATTTCACTTTTTTCAGTGCCGTTGTAACTTAGAACCATCACTAAGTGAACTGTTCTAAATCGAGGAGTATCTGTAACTCTGGACATCATTACAACATTGTGCTAAATCTGGCATTGCAGGCTTGGGTGACAAAAATAGGGGAAAAACCCAAGGTGTAAAATTGACAAAGTTCTCTTATAACAGAGCTTCAGAGAAGCATCTAAAATACAGATTCTGGATAGGAACCGAAGAACTTACCCTTCACTGCCTTTACTGCTGCTGCCATCCTTCAAATACATTGAAAAATCAATAACGCCAACCTACGAGAGAAGACAGCAATACTTCATGTCCGACACGTGCAACTTTTTTTTTTCCATTTTATTCTTCTTATACTCTAACTTATTAACTGTGTGATTCATCCAGGCATGTTTAGTCATCGGGAACACGGCACAATCAGACTCGCAAGATTGATGTCGGCCCCATTCTAAGCAGGCCAGGCCAAGAAATCAATTCCACGGAAAGGCTAAATTTATTTTTATTGAGATGGCCTGTAATCACAAAACTGTCCAAGTCCTCCTCCTTATACAGGTAGCCCTCGACTTACGACCGCAGTGGAGCACATTTCCGTTGCTAAGTGAGACAGTTATTAAATGAATGTCGCCCCATTTTGTGACCTTTCTTTCCACAGTTGTTAAGCGAATCACTTCAGTGTTTAAACACGGTTGTTAAGTGGCTTCTCCACTGGCTTTGCTCGTCAGAAAGTCGCGGAAAAGGGGAATCACGTGACCCCCCCCCCCCAGGGATGCTGCAACTGTCGTAAATACGAGTCGGTTGCCAAACGTTTGAATTTCGATCACGTGACCACGGGGATGCTGCAACGGTCGTAAATGTGAAAAATGGTCGTGAGTCACTTTTTTCAGTGCTGTTGTAACTTTGAACGGTCACTAAATGAACTACTTGTAAGTCGAGGACTAGCTGTAGCTCAGTGAATTAGGGAGGTGTCTGCCTCAGTTGCTTCCTGTTCTGGACTTAAAAATTTCTCCTCAGTCCCACCTGTCAAGGTTATCTTCCTTGTAACAGAGCAGTATTTCTCATCCTTAACACCTTAGACTTCATTTCCCAGAATTCCCTGCCCACTTAGTAAAGTCACATTTGACTTGGCATGCTGTTAGGATACTAAATGTAGTAGCTGGAACAGTAAAGTGTACAATAAGCCAGAACACACAGTTGTCGTTGATTGGTTAGAGAGTGTTGATTCATGCATGAGTCAACCTATGATTGGTTGCTGTAAGCAGAAAGGGGGCGTTTCCCTTTTCCCCCCGTCTTTTTCTCTTCCCATCTTTTCCCGTCTTTTTCTCTTCACACGACAACTGTGTGTTCTCTGTATACAGGTAGTCCTCGACTTACAACAGTTTGCTTAGTGACCGTTCAAAGTTACAATGGCACTGAAAATTGTGACTTACGACCATTTTTCACAGTTACGACCTTTGCAGCATCCATCACGATCACATGATCAAAATTCAGATGCTTGGCAACTGGTTCATACTTATGACCATCGCTGTGTCCCAAGGTCATGTGATCACATTCTGCGACAAGCAAAGTCAATGGGGGAAGCCGGATTCGCTTAACAACCGGGGTTACTAACTTATCAACTGCAGTGATTTACTTAACAACTGTGGCAAGAAAGGTCATAAAATTGGGGCAAAACTTGACAAATGTTTCCCTTGACAACAGAAATTTTGGGCTCAATTGTGGTCGTAAGTCGAGGACTACCTGTACTGTTTAATTTACCTCATGATGTTCCTGTGTTCTTGACTATCTTGTGTTCATTCTTTCTCGATAATGACAAAGACTACAAGTTTGTGTGTGTCTCTGACTTTTACCTGGACAGTTGCTGTGCAATTCCCTGACACACGCTCAGCATTCAATAGCCCAACTGCAAGAAGGCTAATTGTTATCTACACGCTATAGTAACTCCCCAGTTATATGTAAACAAGAGATCCGGCACCTGAGAATCCAAGTCTTCTCCCTTCATGCAAAAATTTGCATCAATGACATTGAGGCCCACTAAAAGTCCAGCGATTATAGCACCCTCTTCCTCCATCATGAGGGCATTCGCTTCATAAAATTCACTGCAAAACATATTGAAATATAAATGGTTACATCATCATCATCATCGCCATCGTCATTATTATCTTCTTCTTTATTATTATTATTATTATTATTATTATTATTATTATTATTATTATTATTATTATTATCAGTCTGGGACTGGTAAAAACTTAACAGTTCACATCCTGACCTAGGACTTAAGAGTCACGTCTGAGTATATAGGCAGTTCTGAGTAAGCTGTTTCCATCTTTCACAAAAAGAAATGAAGGAAGTTTCTATTCACAGCGTCATTATTATCTTCTTCTTTATTATTATTATTATTATTATTATTATTATTATTATTATTATTATTATCAGTCTGGGACTGGTAAAAACTTAACAGTTCACATCCTGACCTAGGACTTAAGAGTCACGTCTGAGTATATAGGCAGTTCTGAGTAAGCTGTTAGGTTTTTTTTTTTGCAAACTCAGAATATTCAGGTCTAATAGTTTAAAATGTATTATTTAAGGTTTAATCTTCAATTCGTTTCACAGTCTGGGACTAGTAAAAAACAGTTCAAGTCCAGACCTAGGACCTAAGAGCTGTTAAGGTAACGTGTAAGTATATATACGCAGTTCCGAGTAAGGTGGTTTTTTGCAAAGTCAGAATAATTCAGGTCTGATAAGGTCAAAATGTATTATTTAAGATTTAATCTTCAATTCGTTTCACAGTCTGGGACTGGTAAATACTTAACAGTTCAAGTCCTAACCAAGGACCTAAGAGCTGTTAAGGTCACGTATGATGATAATGATGATAATAATAATAATAATTATTATTATTATTTAGCATACACAGTCTATGTAATTAGAAGTAAAATTTCTATGGGGGTATGGCAGTGGCCTCATAACTGAATGTCCAATTCAGCTATCCAGGCAATCGTCTCTGGCGTTGCTTCGTGCAGATCTTCTAGGGAACCAGAGAACACACATCGTGGGCAATCTTGCACAATATGCTTAATAGTTTGCGTACCAGCACCACAATTGCAACAAGGGGAATCTTTCCATCCCCACTGATATAGGGCAGAGGCACTTCTTCTAGTATCACACCTAATGTTGTGGCCTGTCGGCCGCTGGCCCCTCCAGCAGCCAAATCAGAGGAGGAAGAGGCGGCGTGGGAGTCAGGGTCAGCATCAAGGCAACCTGAGAGCTCCGAGGGGGAAGAGGGAATGGAGCTGTCAGAGAGAGAGAGACAGAGGCGGAGCCTGGGCTGTCCGTCAGCCCTCAAATGGAGAGTCAACAGCCCCCAGGTCTGGAGGTGGCTGATGAGGAAGAGGAGGAACAGCTGGGTCCAGTGCCTGACGCGTGGATGCACAGAAGGCAGAGGAAAGGAGAGCAGTGGAAATCCATGGGCCAATCCTTGGGACAGAAGAGCCACCGCTGCTAGCAAGGCCCCACCCTAGCTCTGGGGATAAAAGGCAGGGGGCAGAGATGAATTAGTGTGGCAGACAACTATTCATCTTCCGGCCGGACGGCCTTGTTAGCCTGCATTGAGAGAGAAACTTTTTGCCAGGGCTGCCGGCACTTCTAATAAAGGAATCTTTTGAGTTCACTTCAGAGGATATGTCATGTTTGGGGAGCTGGGTCAGAACACCTAATTCTGTTCAATTTCGACCAGACAAAGCGAGGTAGGTCAAAACCAGGTGGTTTTCTAGAGGGATCACTAATGGTCAGGCCACAAGAAGGTACTTTGGACCATTCCTCTCTAGGGGTTAAACTGAGTAGACATTAAGTGAATAGCTGTTTACGTCATGGCAGGTGCTTTTACATATACACGCTCTTTACATGTATAGCTGATTTGGATATGAAGATTCATATCCAGTTTATCTGTCCTCAGCCTGAGAAGTTTATACACAGCGAAGTACACGGTTTATACACTATAAACATGAGAAGTTTATACACAGCAAAGCAATCTGGTGCTTGCACACTTCTCTTGGTTCTACGTAAGCTCACAATTAAATATGCTCACCCATCACTTCATTTTAGAATGGAATCTCTAGGGCAGGACCCCTATATCTATCATTTTTCAATCTTTCACCTGAAGACACAAGGCCTGCAACCTACGGAGGGCAATTGGCAGCAGGGGGTCTTGCCTTCTAAGTGGGCACAGTCCCCATTTTCCAGCTACCGAAGAGCTTTTAGCTTCATTCTTTTACCTTAGCCATGTTTTATGAGAACTATATTATGCAAGCTAGAATTCCTATTCTGTTATCTAAGGTAAGGATAATTCGGCCTGGCTATTGGAATGACAGAGGAGTCGGGGCCCTCACCATTCAGAGGAACCCCAAACAGAACTCCAAAGGTCCTTCATAGAAACAGACATATATGCTTTACTATTACATCAAAGTAGACAAAAGGCATGTGTACAGCAATCGTTGAAGTTTACTGTGTGGTATCTCACAGGTTGGAGAGCAAGAACCTAAGTGCGTGATGGGTTGGGAAACTGCCAGCTAGGCTGGAAGGAGGAGTCAAGTGAGGGCTAAGCTTGGAATCATTGCACGGTTGCAAATGGCATAAGCTTGACTCCCTCCAGAATAGATCCAGGAAGCCTTATTTGGTCGTTCCCAGGGGAAGACAAGCAGTCTAGCAAGATTCTTGTAACATAGGTGTTAAACAATAAAGTTACTGACTTTGGCTACTTATGAGGAGCTATGCTTGCTTGCTCCTGACATGATGTATTCTAAGAAGTCTTAAAATTTTTAGAGCAGTGAAAGTAACAATATGTGGTATAAAAAGACTGCTTAAAGAGAGCATCTGATTTATGTCACGCATGCCAGTTTGCAGAGGATTTCCATTCAAGAATGAGTTCTCACCTGAGAATTTCCCTTCGGTTTATCAAGGCTTTCATGTATTCTGAAAGTTTCTTCTGCATCAATGCCAGGCGCAGCCAGGCTCTTCCCCTTCCCACGGGAGTCCTACCAAGTCCCAAAGACAAATGATAAATGTTGTTACACATAAGGTGGCAGGTCATCTAAGTGCCAAAGTCTGCACACAGAATAAACAATAAAAATGGTCGACTATTTAAAACCCACCCCCCCCCCATTAGACAAAAATAAATACAAGAGGAGTTGCAGTGACCGAAAAGAAAGGAGCGGTGTCCTAATACACAGGGTGAAAAACGGACTCGAATGTGAATTTTATTTGAAGCGTTTTTCCAATCATACTCTTAGAAGTGTTATAACTTGATTAAGAATCACTTAACCACACAGGTTAAGTGGTTAAGATGCTAGGCTTGTCTACTGGAAGGCTGGCAGTTTGAGGCCTGCATGATGGATTGAGCTCCCATTACTTGCCCCAGCTTCTGCCAATTTAGCAGTTCGAAAGCATGCAAATGCAAGTAGATCAATAGGTACCACTTTGGCGGGAAGATAACAGTGTTCCTTGTGCCTTGATGTATAGTCATGCTGGCCACATGACCATGGAAGCATCTTTGGACAACAGTGGCTAAGAAATGGAGATGAGCACCGTTCTCTAGAGTCAGATATGACTGACAGGCATAATTTTACCCTTTTTTTTTTTTACCTTAAATTCAGGTAGTCCTCGGTCTATATGACTGATATATTGCATAAAGAGCAAAGCAGATTCAACACAACCTTCTACTTCTAAAATGGACCTGTTGTAGACTCCTGAACGAGTCCTTAATGAATAGATTTACTGCTTTACAGAATTTCAGAAAAAAACCTGACAGGCATCTTGTGGAAAAAACAGAAGAAGACAACACTTACTTTAGCCCTGGCAAATCTTTAACGCTTGCTGTGATTTCTCCAGCTTCAGGAACAAACTTCTCTACCAATTCCAGAGGTCCCCAAAATGACTTATTTTGGCCCAGAAAAGTCTTCTTGGCTAAACAAAAACATTTTTTGTTTGTTTCTAATATCTGAATTGGCATTTCAAAGTCATTTGGAACAGTGGCATTCAGTTAGAAATTCAAACACTACATTTCAAAAACTCTCAATACTGTATCTTAATCCAAAATTGATTTAAAATATTGTTTCTTCCCCATTCATTTAATAATGTTCCTGCCTTGCTCCGTTTGAAAGTATACGTTAAATGTTTCAGTTGATTCCATAAATCAATAAATTGATTTTGTAGGCTTGATTCTTATCCTACTGGGGTAGACCATCAAATTAGGGCCTGGATGTTTGGCTATGATGTATTGAGGGAAACCTGGAAATAAGGTCTACTATATGTGTGGAAAACTGCCCACTACCAAGAAATGAAAAAGTATACACACTTATGGACTTTACTGATGAAAATGGACTATCCCTTTAAACCAGGAGCCTCCAAACTTCACAACTTTATAAGACGTGCGGACTTCAACTCCCAGAATTCTTGCATAGCTGGCTGAGGAATTCTGGGAGTTGAAGTCCACAAGTCTGAAAGTTGCCAAGTTTGGAGATTCTCTGCTTTACCTAAGAAAACGTCTTAGAAAACAAAACATATTGCCCTATCTACTAGTTTATTCCAGTTTAAGAATGTGGATATAATCCCTAGAGATCTTCTGTCAATCTATACCCACCTTTTAAGCCATGTTTAAGGCAGTGCTCCATGACTACAAAGAACTGCTGAAGAGGTGCATAGTCGGAGTCCAAGGTTCTCCCAAGATTTAGTGCGGATTCGATCAAGCCCTTAATGCTTAGTTTCGCCATATTCATCAGATTCATGCGTTCATTGGCCATGACATAGTTGGGATCTACAAGAGAACATACATACACGGTCTAATAAGATCCTAATTTCAATTGACTGCAAAAAAAGGTTAAGAAAACACAGAGATAACAGTTGGAAGACCTAAAGGAGCAGGTTAGGCCAAATCATTGCGGAAAAAGTCTATCTTCTGATGTGATCGCTAAGTGTTGAGACTGACATGATGGAACATCAAAATAAAGAATATTGTATAATTTATTGTATTGTATCTTTAAGAATGACAACTACCAAGAAATCTACCAAGAAATAGTTCAAGAATGGTGAGAATTAAAAAAAATCCTTGCAGAAAACAGGCAAAACATTAAGGTAGACTTCCCAAAAGATTGAATTGGATCAAGTCCTCCAAATTTCCACCTAGGTGGTAGCAATAGCACTTAGATTTAGACTTATATACTGCTTCACAGTGCTTTACAGCCCTCTCTAAGTGGTTTACAGAGTTAGCATATTGCCCCCAACAATCTGGGTCCTCATTTTTACCGACCTCGGAAGGATGGAAGGCTGAGTCAACCTTGAGCCTGGTGAGATTCGATCTGCCAAACTGCTGGCAGCCGGTGATCAGCAGAAGTAGCCTGCAGTACTGCACTCTAACCACTGCGCCACTGCGGCCCCTAACCACTGTGCCACCTTCCACCGCGGTAGAAGACAACATACAGATATATACAGATAGTCCTCGACTTACGATCACAATGGAGCCCAAAATTTCCATTGCTAAGCTAGGCAGTTGTTAAGTGAGTCATATCCAGTTTTATGACTTTTTTGCCATGGTTGTTAAGCGAATCACTGCAGTTGTTAAGTGAATCACATGGTCATTAAGCGAATCTGGCTTCTCCCATTGGCTTTGCTTATCAGAAGTTCCCTAGGAAAGTTGTGAATGACAATCCCAGGATCCAGGACCCTGCAACCATTGTAAATACAACCCTTGCTGGCTGTGGAATTCTGGGAGTTGAAGTCCACACATCTTAATTCTGGGAGTCTATGGAGATTCTCAGTCAGCCAGGTCATGGTTGTCCCAAAGGTGCTTTTCTTTCAAGAGGCAACTGGACTTTCTGGTTTTTCTTTGAAGACGTTTCGCTTCTCATCCAAGAAGCTTCTTCAGCTCTGAAGAAAGAAAACCCAGAAAGTCCAGTTGCCTCTTGAAAAAAAAAGCACCTTTGGGACTTAATTCTGGGAGTTGAAATCCGTACATCTTAATTCTGGGAGTTGAAATTCGCACATCTTAAAACTACCAAGTTTGAGAAACACTCCAATAGAAACATGTTGTCTGTTGAACATGGCCTGAATCATCTTTTGGCTTTTCAATCTTTACCGCTGCACAACCCCACTAAATATTATTATTATTAAGCCTCCCGCTAATCCTAATTTGCAAACCTATTTACCAAGACAATGTGGGTTGCAATCAAGACAAGGGCTGATATTGACAATTCCGTAATGTAAACAGGGAACCAAGAGCCGCATAATCTAATATATGCAAAGGAACGTGGTTACCTAATACAATATATTCTTCTTCCTGTAAGAATGATCATTTGCATTGCAAATCATGCACAAATCAAAAGGAGATTTAATCAAGCTGCATAACGCTTGCTTTACACTCGGAGCAGGTTCTGCTGGCAGAATCTTTGTTGACAACAGAGCATCCATGATTGGCAATCTTAAGACTTGTGAACTTCAAAATGCCCCCAAATTCCCCAGCCAGCCATGTGGAAGTGGGCACGGGGCATTGCAGAGTTCTTTAAAAAGTTTTAAAGCTGACTTGCATGACAAAACAGAAGGCTGCAAAATTTGAGTTTAAAGACTTGGTAGTCTCTAGAATAAATAGGTGAATCAATAAAGTATTTCCTCACTAAACAGAATTCTTCCCTCCCCAGAAAACTGGTATGAAGAAAAATCCAATAAATGTTTCTAAGAAACTGAGTCTGTTTCCGAAGGAATACAGATAATTTTTTACTAATCTACACAAATTTTCCAAGCCACCAGCTATACGTTGTGGGTTGTGTCTTTTAAGACCATCCCTCGATTTAGAAAATGTAACTCATATTGTACTTTCACACTTAAAGTAGACTCCATGTTGACGGTGCTCATTAAAAGAGAGTAATGTGCAAAGAACCTTTCCTTTTTTTGGTACCTGATAGTCCTCAACTTATAGACACAAATGAGCCCAGAAATAAGTGTGGCTCATCGTTACCTGGGTCATCCCAGGAATGATCCAATATTGTGACATTTTTTGCAGAGATTGTTAAGCAAATCTGCAATTGTTAAGTGAACATGTTGTTGGCAATGGGCATTTTTTTGCCAGAAAAATTAGACATAAATGCCAATTTCTGGCAAAAAAAAGTTGTAAATTGCGATCATGTGACAACAGGATATTGCAAATGGCCATAGATGTGAGCTGGCTGGCAAGTGCCCAAAACAAAGCAACTGTCTTGCTAAATAAAAGTGTGGTAAGGCCACACTTGGAATACTGCATTCAGTTTTGGTCGCCACGATGTAAAAAAGGTGTTGAGATTCCAGAAAGAGTGCCGAGAAGAGCAACAAAGATGATTAGGGGACTGGAGGCTAAAACATATGAAGAACGGTTGTTGGAACCGGGTATGTCTAATTTGATGAAAAGAAGGACTAGGGGAGACATGATAGCAGTGTTCCAATATCTCAGGGGTTGCCACAAAGAAGAGGGAGTCAAGCTATTCTCCAAAGCACCTGAGGGTAGAAGAAGAAGCAATGGGTGGAAACTAATCAAGGAGAGAAGCAACTTAGAACTAAGGAGAAA
>QLTV01004388.1:706442-728584 GCA_003457575.1 Thermophis baileyi
ACCCCCTTGCTTAGCAATGGAAATTCTTGTCCCAAATGTGGTCATAAGTTGAGGACTATCTGTACTGTAAACCATCTCAAATAGTCTTCTGAAAGCAAAGTATATTTCTCTTTAACAGATGAAATAAAATGATAAATGACAACAAACGGCCAAGTTTAACTATTTCGTACCAGTAATTAACTGAGGGAAGCAATGTGCAATTATATAAACGGGTTAAAAATTACTGCTGGACTGCCAACAGAAGAGATTACAGGTAGTCCTCGACTTACGACCACAATTGAGCCCAAACTGCCTGTTGTTACGTGAGGCATTTGTTAAGTGAGTTTCGCCCCATTTTACGACCTTTCTTGCCACAGTTGTTAAGTGAATCATTACAGTTGATAAGTTAGGAACCTGGCTGCTAAGTGAATCTGGCTTCCCCACTGACTTTGCTTGTCGGAAGGTCGCAAAAGGGGATCATGTGACCCCGGGACGCTGCAACCGTCATAAATATGAGTCAGTTGCCAAGCGTCTGAATTTGGATCACGTGACCATGGGGATGCTGCGAAAGTTGTAACTGTGAAAAATGGTCATAAGTCACTTTTTTCAGTGCCGTTGTAATTTTGAACAGTCAATAAACGAACTGTTTTAACTCAAAGACTACCTGTATTTGTAGCTCAGGGTTGAACTGTGGACTCCTGGGTGCTCTCTGAGCTTGGTTGTTTTCTTACAGACTTTTTATGACCCAACTAGGTAACATCATCAGTGCTACGGTAGAAAGGACTGAGGCTTTCTTCTTGCTCCCATACCTTCCAAAGAATTCCAAATCCCTTAATGTCTATGGAGATTCCCAATTATCCAGGTCATGCTTGTCCCAAAAAGGAGCTTTTCCAAAAGGCAACTGGTCTCTCTTGCTTTTTTTTTTTTTTTTTATATTTTTTTCTTTTTAAACATCTATTTTTTTTTTTTTTTACTTTTTTTTTCAGGGAAAATCCAGCCCTTGCTTATCAATGGAGACCGAGTGGAGCAAGTGGCCAGTTTTAAGTTTCTGGGTGTTATCCTAAAAGAGGACCTGACCTGGGGCACTCACATTGCAGCACTGGTCAAAAGGGCCCAGCAGAGATTATACTACCTGAGACTTCTCAGGAAACAACAACTGAATGAAAAACTGCTGGTGACCTTCTACCGCTGCACTATAGAGAGTATTTCAACTTACTGCACCTGTGTATGGTTTGCCAATTGCACAGTGGCAGATAGGACAGCGCTCCAGAGTGTCAACGTCATTGCCCAGAGGATCATTGGTTACCCTCTCCCCTCTTTGGAAGAGCTTGATAGCTCCCGCTGCCTTAAGAAAGTTCAAAACATTCTTAAGATCCATCTCATCCTGGGCACCCTTTTTTTTTTTTTGGACTATTACCATCTGGCAGACGGTACAGGACAATAAAAACAAGGACAAATAGGCTGAAAAACAGCTTCTATCCCAGGGCAGTAACCACATTGAGTTCTACTGTATAGTGCAATATTAATGCAATATCAGGGGTTTTCAATTCAATTGTATGGAATGTGAAGGATGTGTGTTTGTGTTTTATTTTTATAGTTATAATGTACACTGAATATGGCATTTAATTTCGTTGTACGAGTTGCAATGACAATAAAGTAAAGTATTACTGTCTCTTAGACTAGAACTAGTCACATCTTGGCAAATATATAGTCTCAAATTTAGTAATAGATGAGATGCTGAAATAGAACTAAAATCATGTCCATTTTTTTCATATTTTTGTATTTCCATCATCCCAATGGGACAACATACTTGTCACATGTCGCAATTAAATTAGGTGGTGTTAGAGAAAGCTTTAGTGTATCACAGATAACGAAAAACTTGTGAAGCCAGACCTATCCGTTGTAAACCGGATGGGAAATAAGGAAATGCACAAAAGCCACTCTATTACATTCCAAACTATAAATCCACAAAAAAACTGAAAGCTTACAGTTTTCTGTCGTAACGTCAAGACTGTTATCCATTTCTGCTTTCTTGCCTAGGAGTGCGGCACAAAAAATCCCCCAACCGCAACCAGATGCTGTTTCATTTGTTTACATCCTTTCCACAATGAATTGTGGCATATCACACACAGGCTGCATTTACATCACACATGCAACCACAAATCAGCCAATCACATTTGAGCCTACTGCTTTGGCAGGAGCTGGCTAATGGTTAGTTACTTTATTATTTCCATGTATTATTGTAGGATGCCAACAGTTTGTGAAACTTAACTGTGATCTTGCTAACCATTGGTACGTACACAGGGTGAGTAAGCACTGCAAGTTACAAACAGAAGAACAGTTGGAAGGGACCTTGGAACAATGGTGAAATCCAATTTTTTTTACTACTGGTTCTGTAGGCGTGGCTTGGTGGGCGTGGTGTGGCTTGGTGGGCGTGACAGGGGAAGGATACTGCAAAATCTCCATTCCCACCCCACTCAGGGGCCAGCCAGAGGTGGTATTTGCTGGTTCTCCAAACTACTCAAAATTTCCGCTACCGGTTCTCCAGAACCTGTCAGAACCTGCTGGATTTCACCCCTGCCTTGGAAGTCTTATAATCCAGGCTGTTTTAGCTGAAGGTGGGTGCCAGCTTAAAAAAACAGCAAAATGGTTATTGGAGAGAAGCTTTTTCTGCTGGGCAGGTTTAACAGAATAACAGAGCTGGAAGAGACCTTGGAGGTCTTCTAGTCCTACCGCATGCTCATCCAGGAGGCCATATTCCATTTTAGACAGATGGCTGTCCAATCTCTTCTTTAAAACCTCCAGTGTTGGAGCACCCACAATTTCTGGAGGCAAGTCGTTCCACTGATGAATTGTTCTCGCTGTCAGGAAAGTCCTCCTTAGTCTAGGTTGGTTGTCTCCTTGATTAGTCTCCATCCATTGTCCTGTCTTCAGGTTTTTTGGAGAATAAGATGACCCCCTCTTCTTTCTGGCAAACTCTTAGATATGGGAACACTGCTATCAGGTCACTCATGCCCTTATCACCTCACGACTTGACTATTGCAATGCGCTCTACATGGGGCTACCCTTAAAAAGTGTCCGGAGACTACAATTGGTCCAGAATGCAGCTGCGCGAGCAGTTGTGGGTGTGCCAAGGTACACCCACACGAGTTCCATCCTTCGCGAGCTGCACTGGCTGACAACTGCGCTCCGGTCACAATTTAAGGTGTTGGTTGTTACCTTTAAAGCCCTACATGGCTCAGGACCAGTTTATCTGCGTGACCGCCTTCTCCCACACTCCTCCAAACAACCAGTGAGGTCGCACAGGGTCGGCCTTCTTCAGGTCCCGTCAGCCAGTGTTGGCTGGCGGGTCCGCGGGGGAGGGCCTTCTCTGTAGCCGCACCGACTCTATGGAACCAACTTCCCCACGAGATCCGTACTACCCCCACCTTACTGGCTTTCCATAAAGCCGTTAAGACCTGGCTTTTCCGGCAGGCCTGGGGCCAATAACATATGGATTGGCCCATGAATGTAGGTGTAAATGTTTTATTGATATTTTTAAATTGTACTTATTATGTTTTTATTGGTGTTTTTATTCATGTGTTGTGAGCCGCCCAGAGTCCTTTGGGAGTTGGGCGGCATACAAATTTTATTACTACTACTACTAATAATAATAATAATAATAATATCATGTCACCCCTAGCCCTTCTTTTCATTAAACTAGACATACCCAATTCCTGCAACAGTTCTTTATATGTTTTAGCCTCCAGTCCAGAGGTGGGTTCCTCCCGGTTCGGACCGAACTAGTAGCGACCCGCTGGTGACGTCACAGTGACGTTACGAATCCGGTTCTGTCAGTGCCGATACGTGGGCGCCGCCATCTTTTTTTTTTTTTTGAATTTATTTTATTTTATTTTTTTGAATTTTTTTCCGGGTTTTTTTGCTTCTGCGCATGCGCAGAAGCCGAGTTTCCGGCACTGCGCATGCGTCACCATCTTGTTTTCAGCTTTTTTTTATTATTATTATTTTTCGGATTTTTCGGCTCTGCGCATGCAGTTAGAACCCACCCCTGCTCCAGTCCCCTAATAATCTTCTTTGCACAGTTTCTAGAATCTCAACGTCTTTTTTATATCGTGGTGACCAAAATTGGATGCAATATTCCAAGTGTGGTCTTATTATCAAGGCGTTATAAAATGGTATTAAGACTTCACATGTTCTGGATTCTATCCCTCTGTTAATGCAGCCTAGGAACGCCACATAACACACTCATTTTTTTTCCTTATTCAGTTATAAAGGCTATCATTTCTCTGAATGTCTAATTCTAACTTCCCATGTATTTCTTAAATGTAGCTGTTTTTTCCCTTACAGCCCATTCTCCTTATAACAGTCCTTATTATTCACAACTGTCCACCTGTACTCAAATAGGTTGAGGTAATGCGCCAAAAGGACAGGACAAAGGCAAAAATTTTGAGATACGAGTTGGGAGGCAGCCATGTTTAATTGATTGGACAGCCATTTATCTGAAACCGGATAGGGTCTCCTACTTAAGCAGGAGGTTGGACTGGAAGACCTCCAAGGCCCCTTCCAACTCTTTATTTATTATTTATGGGTGTGTCAGCAAACATTTAATCTGCTGCAAGAAATGAACAGAAGAAACTAAGCAAACAAACGCATGGGTGTGGCAGCAAACATTTGTCAAAGGTTTTTAAAACCTTTTATATAATGAAAGAGGAAACAGTCAAGAATGAAGGATATAAATAAGGCAGCAAAAGGTTTACAACATATACCATTTAATGAATCCTTGAACCTTAAATAAATTCCCTTCAGAAAATATTCCAGGATTCTTCTTTGCTGGATTTTTTTTTTAAGACTTAAAAGATTTATTTGCTCCAGTCCAGATATGATCAGATTTAGAAAGCTGTTTTTATTATCTGTTGCCAGGTGCATGGGCTGTATCAACTATTTATATATTTAACATAGTTTTAAGGATTTGGTTCTGGATGTTTAGGGACTAATCTACTTTCTTTTTGGAGAACAGGTTACAAAGGTAGTCCTCAATTTATGAGCACAACTGGCATCACAATTTCCGTTCTTAATCAAGGTGGTTGTTAAGTGAGGCAAGCCCGATTTTATGACCCTTTTGGTCACAATTGTTACGCAAATCACTGGAGTTGTTAAGTGAATCTGGCTTCCCAAGTCATCCTAAGTACATGCCAGATGTCAGGCTCCTGGATTTTGATCGCATGACTGTGGCGATTCTGCAACAGTCGTAAGTGCGAGAACTGGTCATTTTTTCCCAGCGCCATTGTAACTTTGAACAGTCACTAAATGGATTATTGTAAGTCAAGAACTACCTGTATATTTCTACTGAAGTAAGATAGAAAGAGAGAGTTCAGCTTGTGGAGTTCTGGTATGCAGGTAGACCTCGACTTACCACCATTCATTTTATAACCGTTCGAAGTTACAACAGCACTGAAATAAGTGACGTAGGACCATTTTTCACACTTATGATCGCTGCAACATTCCCCATGAACATGTGACCAAAATTTGGACACTTGGCAACGGCTGCAGTGTCCCGGAGTCATGCGATCCCCTTTTGCGATTCACTTAACAACCGTGCTACTAACTTAACAACTGCAGTGATTCACTTAACAACCGTGGCAAGAAAGGTCGTAAAATGGGGGCATACCTCACTTATCAAAGGGGCTCAATTGTGGTCATAAGTCGAGAACTACCTGCATATATTCGCCTTTAGAGGAGACCAGTATGTAGCGTCAACGTACAGAACGGATTTTATTTCTATTTATTTATTATTAAATTTAATGGTAATGAAGGATGTGCTCCTTCCAATGGTGACCGACAGTAGCCCAGAAATAAAATAAATCAATGGAGGTATGGGTGCATATCAAGAATGCAATGGACACGGACTACATTGAGAGAAAATGCGTGTTTTTAACCGAGAAAAACGCAGAACAATATGAGCACAGATGTGCATGGACCCTCCAGTGACAACCCTGGAAAGCAGTGTGTGACCCAGCTCAAAAGACGACAAAAGCCATGGCAAATGGAATGTAAAGAATAGCAGGAAGATGTTGGTGTGGCACGCACCTTCTGTATCATCGCGCAATTGCTCCACCAAATCTGTCAAATCCTCCCAAGAGTCTTTGCAAACAGCAAAAAAGGGAAAAGAAAGAAAAAAAATGTCATGGAAGCCATGATACAAAGAAAAGATTGAGGGGGGAGGGAATCAAGGTAAGGAAACGAATAACAGAGAGGGAGGCTGTTATACAGGAAACACACTGGAATTAGAATCTAAGGTTGAAAGTCTTAAAAGTACTTTTAATTACGATATTGCATAGTAACACACAGCATTAAAGCGATCCGAAAGAACGATTTTTTTTTTAACCGAGTCAAAAAAGAATATTAAGGGTATGAAGTTTTACATTATTTTTAAGGAGGAGATTAAGGTGAATTTGTAACCTGCCTTGTTTATGGGATAGAAGTACGTTTTAAGACGTTTATATACCACAGCGGTTCTCAACCTGTGGGTCGCGACCCCTTTGGGGGTCGAACGACCCTTTCACAGGGGTCGCCTAAGCGCGCGCTAGCCCGCCATCTTGTTGCCACTGTGCAGGGGTGAAATGCTCCCGGTTCGGGCGTGCCTGCGGGTCGCCGGACAGCCGGTAGCGACGGAAGCGGGAGACTGACCACCCGCCCGGATGCCGCCATTTGGATTCTTTTACCCTCTGCCCATGCGCAGAACGCTTTGCGCATGCGCAGAGGCTAAAAGAACCCAAATGGCAGCATCCAGGCGGGTGGGCGAAGTCTCCCACTTCCATCGCTACCAGCTGTCCGGCAACCCGCAGACACACCCGAATCGGGAGCATTTCACCCCTGGTGCCACGCCCCCTTTGTCACCTCATCACGCGCGGGGCAGAGGTCGCGGCGGCGGGGCGGGGGCCACGGCATTAGGAAGGTTGAGAACCACCGATATACCAGTTTCCAAAACTACTTTTTAAAGAATTATTGGAGACCTCAATATAAAAGAAAAAGAATATCAATCTCTACAAGCCATTTGTGCACAAATTATACCAAAGATATACACAGCACCATGTTCCATATAGGTAGTCCTTGACGTACGACCACAATTGAGCCCAAAATTTCTGTTGCAAGGAGAAAAATTGGTTAAGTGAATTTTATGACCTTTCTGGCCACAGTTGTTAAGAGAATCACGGCAGTTGTTAAGTTAGTAACATGGTTGTTAAGTGTTGTTAAGGCTTCCCCATTGACTTTGCTTCTCAGAAGGTCCCAAAAGGGGATCCCATGACCCTGGGACACTGGAACCGTGAGTCAGTTGCCAAGCATCCGAATATTGATCACGTGACCATGGAGATGCTGCAGTGGTCGTAAGTGTGAAAAACGGTCATAAGTGACTTATGTCAATGCTGTTGTGACTTTGAACAGTCACTAAATGAACTGTTGCAAATTGAGGACAACCTGTACTGGTAGTTCTCGACTTATGACCATCGAATTAGTGACCATTCAAAATTATGACAGCACTAAAAAAAACCCCAGTACACAGTCCTTGACTTACAACCACAATTGAGCCTAAAAATTCTGTTCTTAAGTGAGACATTTGTTAAGTGAGTTCCACCCCATTTTACGACTTTTCATGCCACCGTTGTTAAGGGAATCACTGAAGTTGGTAAGTTAGTAACACGGCTGTTAAGTGAATCTGGCTTCCCCATTGGCTTTGCTTCTCAGAAGGTCGCAAAAGGGGATCGCATGACCCCGAGACACTGCAATGGTCATAAGTGTGAACCAGTGGTCAAGCATCTGAATTTTGATCACGTGAACAAGGGGATGCTACAAATGTCATAAGTGTGAAAAACGGTCGTAAGTCACATTTTTCAGTGCCGTTGTAACTTTGAACGGTCACTAAATGAACTGTTATAAGTCAAGGACTGCCTGCACCTTACAACCGGTCCTCATACTTACAACCATTGCAGAATCCCTGCGATCACCTGATTATCACACCTGCAATTTATGACGGTTGCAATATCCCGGAATCACCATCGCTATTCGAAACCTTCCCAGCTGCCTCCCGACAAGCAAAGTCAAGGGGGGGCGAAGAGGAGAGGAAGTTGCCAATCATGCTCACATGATGTCTTGTTTAATGACCATGGCAAAAAAAATTATGTAAAATCCAGGCAGTTATTTGTGGCCTCACTGAAAAGACCGCACCATTTAAACCAGGGATCTCCAACCTTGGCAACTTTAAGACTTGTGGACTTCAACTCCCAGAATTCCTCAGCCGGCTGAGGAATTCTGGGAGTTGAAGTCCACAAGTCTTAAAGTTGCCAAGGTTGCAGACCCCTGATTTAAACTACAGGCAGTCCTCGACTTACAACCAGCGGTGGTATTCACTTACCTTCCCTACCGGTTCGCAAATGTGAGCGAGCGCGCACGTTCACTTCGCTCACACGCGCCTCATCCGTGCATGCGCAAAGCCTTTTGACAGTGTCAAAAACACGACGTGCTTACGTCCAGGCGGGGTCACCCGCAGTCAGCGCTACCAGTTCGCCCAATCCAGATAGAACCGGCTGAATACCACCACTGCTTACAACCCTAACTGAGGCCAAAATTTCTGTTGCTACGTGAGACGTTTCTTACAATGAATTTTTCCCCCATTTTACGACTTTTCCTGCCGCTGTTCTTAAGTGAATCACTGCAGTCGTTCAGTTAGTAACACGGTTGTTGAGTGAACCTGGCTTCCCCGTTGACTCTTGCTTGTCAGAATTTCACAAAAGGGGGATCCTATGACCCTGGGACACTGCAACCGTCATAAATATGAGTCAGTTGCCGAGCGTCTGAATTTTGATCATGTGACCATGGGGATGCGGCAATGGTTATAAGTGTGAGAAACGGTCATAAGTCACTTTTTTCAATGCCACTGTAACTTCTAACGGTCACTAAACGTCCTGTTGTAAGTCAAGGACTACCTATAATTGGCAACTGACTCATGATCGTTGCTGTGTCCTGAGGTAATGTGATTTTGCAACCTTCTGACAAGCAAAGTCAATGGGAAAGCCAGATTCACTTAACAACCGTGTGACTAACTTATTAACTGCGATGATTCACTTAACAACTGTGGCAAGAAAGGTCATAGAATGGGGCAAATGTCTCATACTTAACAACATAAATTTGGGGCTCAAATGTAGTTGTAAGTCGAGGATTACCTGTATAGGCAAAATGATTAAACACTTAAACCCACCCTGGCTTCCTCACACAGAAAACTTTTAATAATCTTATCCGTACACACGCATGAATTTGCAATTATTTCAGAAACAGACGTTTGTTCAGTGCTGGGCCCAAATTCCTGTTTTCATTTTCCTCAGGAAATGTCATTTTGCCCTCTGACCATTTAAAAACATTACACAATCACTTTTTTCTGGCTTTTAAAATTTAACCGTGCTGCCTGTACATTTTCCAACTCTATTGCATAGGCATCAAATGTTTTTAATATGGGGTTTAAGGCAGTGGTGAAATGCTACCGGTCCGCTCTTACCTGTCGGTCGCCGTAGAGCTGGTCGCCAAGGTAGCGCGAGGCGCCGCCCACCCACCCGGACGCCGCCATTTGAGTTCTTTTACCCTCTGCAAATGCACAGAACGCTTTGCGCATGCGCAGAGGGTAAAAGAACCTAAATTAGAGCCGAGGTGGCGCAGTGGTTAGAGTGCAGTACTGCAGGCTACTTCAGCTGACTGTTCAGCAGTTCAGCGGTTCAAATCTCACCAGGCTCAAGGTTGACTCAGCCTTCCATCCTTCCGAGGTGGGTAAAATGAGGACCCAGATTGTTGGGGGCAATATGCTGACTCTGTGAACCGCTTAGAGAGTGCTGTAAAGCACTGTAAAGCGGTATATAAGTCTAAGTGCTATTGCTAAGTGCTAAATGGCGGCATCCGGGCGGGTGGGCGGCGCCTCGCGCTACCTTGGCGACCGGCTCTACGGCGACCGACAGGTAAGAGCGTACCGGTAGCATTTCACCCCTGGTTTAAGGTAAAGGTAAAAGTTCCCCCGCAGATGCGTGCTAGTCGTTCCCGACTCTAGGGGGCGGTGCTCATCTCCGTTTCAAAGCCGAAGAGCCAGCGCTGTCTGAAGATATCTCCATGGTCATGTGGCCGGCATGACTAAACACCGAAGGCGCACGGAGCGCTGTTACCTTCCCACCAAAGTAGTCCCTATTTTTCTACTTGCATTTTTTACGTGCTTTCAAACTGCTAGGTTGGCAGAAGCTGGGACAAGCAACAGGAGCTCACTCCGTTATACGGCGCTAGGGATTCGAAACGCTGAAGTGCCAACCTTCTGATCGACAAGCTCAGCGTCTTAGCCACCGCGTCCCCATTAATATGGGGTTTAGTCATCCGCTAATACATACAGGTAGTCCTTGATTTACGATCACGGGACCAGAATTTCTGGGGCGAAGAAAGAGAGTTATTAAGCAAGCAACACCCGATTTTATGACCTTTGAGGCATGGTTATTAAGTGAGTCTGCTTGGATGAAGCAAATCTGACGAGACTCACAGCCATTATGGATAGAAGTTTTGGATACTTGGCCGCTTCAAAAACTAGTTAGCCTAGTGATGGCAAATCTAAACAGGAGTGTCAAAGATGACACACAATGTTTTGGGTGACACGCCAGTGTTCCCCAACACCTGACAACAATTGTTCTTGAAAGCATGCTCTGTTCTCAAATGATCTTCAGAGGCTATCCGAGAATGGGTGCTCTCACGTGGCCTCCAGATCCTTCAAAAGTTGCACAAGAGGGCCATGCTCTGGCGTGGGACAGATTAACAGAGTTAGAAGGGACCTTGTAGGTCATCAGGTCCAACCCCCCGCCCAAGTAGGAGACCCTATACTAGTGATGGCGAACCTTTTTTTGCTCGAGTGCCAAAAGGGCGTGCGCGCATGCACACACCCATAATGCAATGCCCTCCCCCCCACGCTGCCCCCCCTCCCGCGCATGCGCGCAGGGCTCACTGAAGCCTCCGGAGCCTGTGGATGGCGAAAAACAGATTCCAGCTGATTTTTGACCTTCCGGAGAGCGGGGGGAGGTCGTTTTCACCTTCCCCAGGCTTCAGGAAAGCCTCTGGAGCCTGTGGATGGCGAAAAACGGACCCAACGGCCCAACCAGAAGTTTGGAAACGAACTTCTGGTTTGCCCGTTGGGCCGTTTTTCGCCTTTCCCAGGCTTCAGGGAAGCCTCCTGAAGCCTGAGAAGGGCAAAAACGGCCTTTCCCAAGGCCGAAAATCAGCTGGCCAGCGCGCGCATGCACACTGGAGCTGACATAGGGCAACACCTCGCGTGCCCTCAGATATGGCTCCGCGTGCCACCTGTGGCACGCGTGCCATAGGTTCACTATCACAGCCCTATACCATTTCCGACAGATGGCTGTCCAGTCTCTTCTTGAAAGCTTCCAGTGATGAAGCTCCCGCAACTTCCAATGGCAAGCTGTTCCATTGAACATAGAATAACAGAGCTGGAAGGGACCTTGGAGGTCTTCTAGTCCAACCCCCTCCTCAAGCAGGAGACCCTACACCGTTTCTGACAGACGGCAGTCCAGTCTCTTCTCCTTCCGAAGGCAAGCTGGTTCCATTGGTTGATTTTCTCACTGTCAGAAAATTTCTCCTTATTTCCAGGTTGAATCTCTCCTTGATCAGTTTCCATCCATTATTCCTTGTCTGGCCTTCGGGTGCTTTAGAAAATAGCTTGACCCCCTCCTCTCTGTGGCAGCTCCTCAAGTATTGGAAGACTGCTATCATGTCTCCCCTGGTCCTTCTCTTCACTAGACTAGCCATGCCCAGTTCCTGCAACCGTTCATTGTATGGTTTAGCCTCCAGTCCCCCAACCCTCCAAAAACCGTGTGAGAACAGGGTGTTTCATGCCGTTTTCAGAAGAGCATTCTCCAAAGAAGAATGAAGTCCTCATATGACCCGAAGCAGCCCCGGCTAGATTGCAGGGGCCTGTCATCAGAAAAAGACACCAACTGAAAGTACAGGTAGTCCTCAACTTACAACGGTTCACTTAGTGACTGTTCAAAGTTACACTGGCACAGAAAAAAGTGACCTATGACCATTTTTCAGACTTATGACCGTTGCAGCATCCCCATGGTCACGTGATTTACATTCGGATGCTTGACAACCGACTCACATTTATGACGGTTGCAGTGTCCCTGGGTTCTGTGACCACCTTTTGTGACCTTCCGACAAGCAAAGTTCAATGAGGAAACCAGATTCACTTAACAACCGGGTTACTAATTTAACAACTGCAATGATTCACTTAACAAATATGGCAAGAAAAGTCACAAAAGGGAGCACAATTCACTTAACAAATTTTTCACTTAGCAACATAAATTTTGGGCTCAATTGTGGTTGTAAATTGAGGACTACTTATATATGGTGTGTGGCAGCAATCAAGCCATTCCCCAAGGCTTGGACTCCTTGGAGACCTGCACGGGGTGGCCTTTTTCAAATTTTTGATGCACCAAGCCCAAAAGATTCACCCATAGGCAGCTTGGCTCCATATCAACATACGTTGCTTCAAATTGGATAAGAATCCAATATTGCAAAACCAGCTAACATTTTGAGCCTCTCTTCACAATCTCCTAAAAAATGGTTTCTTAGAGGCAGCCAATCTTGAGAGCAATCCTCATAGTAAAAAAGGCAAGATGTCAAATATTATTCGAGTAGATTTATATCAAATATGTTTTGCTTAAACAGGATTCTTCAATAAATCATAGCGGTATGAAACGAAATTTCACTTTAATGCAGGGGTGAAATGCTCCCGGTTCGGACCGGATCGGGCGGACCGGTAACGATGGCCGCCCGTGGTTTGCCGAGCTGCCAGCGATGGTTGGCTGGCCACGCCCCCGTACCGGTCCACCGCTCGCCACTCGCTCGCCCTGCAAGCAGATGTCCCGGCACTGCACATGCGGTAGGACACGAGTCTGCACCGGAAGAGGGCTGCGGGAGATGCGGTGCGCATGAGCAGCAGCCCTGGGACATCCGCTTGCTGTTTCCGGCCTTTTGGGCCTTTTCTGCGTGCCGTTTCCCGCCGCTCTCAGATGCAGCCCCATAGCAGCAGCAGCAGCAGCAGCAGCAGGTAAAGCCAATGCTGGGGGTGGGTGGGAGGGAGAAGCGGAACGCCACGTGGAAGGCAGGAAAGCATGTCGGGGTGGCAGGGAAGGAAGGTAGCAGCCTACTCCCTTCCCTGCAGCCCCGACATGCTTTCCTGCCTTCCACGCGGCCTTCCCGGTTTCTCTGTAGCCAGCTTGCGAAGGCAGGCAAGCGGAACGCCATGTGGAAGGCAAGAAAGCATGTCGGGGTGGCGTGTCTCCCATGCTGGCTCCGCTAGGCTTGGGGATCTGAATCAGCCCACTGGCTTCCCACCTGGCCACCTGCCTCCTCTCTTTGACCGCCAGCGACACTCCAGGAACTCAGCTTGCGGAGTCCGGTGCTCTGGGGGAAGGAGGCTTAGCCGCGGCGCTGCTTCCTGACGGCGAAGAAGCGAAGTGAGAGGGGCAGAAGCTGCTGGCGGCCAGCGGGGAAGCAGCCCCCCGCACGGGGAGAGGAACAGGGCAGGCCCGGCCGCACCACCGCGGAGCTTTCCCTTCGGCCTGGGCGGCGGCGCTTACCTGGGTGTGCGGGTAGACCTTCATCTTCGCCATGTCGCCCCACTTGTAGTGGCGCAGCCGGCTGAAGCGGGACATGGCACGGGCAGAGTGGCAGATGCAGCCACCACTGAGGCCGCCCTGGCCGAGCGATCGTCGAGCCTCCCCAGCAACAAGCGCGTCGGGGCCGCCTTGCCCGCCTTCACCACCTCTGTGCGCTGCGCATGGAAGGGCCGCTGCCGCCGCTCCCGCCACCCTCCCTACCCATCTGGCTGCAGATGTCCACGTGCCCGAAGTAACCCCACCAGTGTTCGCTTTCATTTCGCAGAAGAAGGAAAACAGCTGAGAGAGGAGTTGGGGAAGGAGGAGGAGGGTCCTGCGGTCACCGGCACAGCCGCCGCCACTGAGAAGCGGGGAAGTGGCCTTATAGTGGTTCGACCCGGCTTTCAGGCCAGCAGGCCACGGGAAGTCAAAGCACCGAGGGAAAGGGGGATTGCGAGGGGGAGCTGCCCTCTCCGCGCCGAATACCATTCGGGGTAGTCCGAGGAATTCCCCCCCCTTTCCCCCCCTTTTAAATTAAAAATCGTTTTCTAATGTTTTGAGCTGGCACAGGAGGCACGGGTGGAAGGCTGCGTTTTCTACAGCATCTCCCTCCCCTCTTTGAATCACCCTGCAAGGGGGGGGGGCTCTGCCTTTGCAGAAACAGGGTGGGCAGTTTGTACGGAGGATTGACAGGGGGGAGACACGGCCCTCCGGGATAGAAAGCAGGGCAAGAGAAGGCTCCGAGGTTTGCTTGAGCAGTCAAGCCAGACAGCGGAGGGAAACTCAAAGCGTTGGGGGCTTCAGAGGGGCAGAATATGCTTCAGAATGTGCAGCTCCTGGATCTAACAGTGAGTGACGTGAGTGACGTCAAGTTGGCCACACCCACCCGGTCACATGACCTGCCCCCCACCAAGCCACGCCCACAGAGCAGGTAGGGGAAAATTTCACATTTCACCCCTGCTTTAATGTATGCCGTTAGTGTACATTTAAAGCAACAATAAAGTTATTCTAAGTTCTCTCTGAGATCATGCATTATGATAAAAAAAACAATGTTTTGCAAACCTTCATAATAAATGTAATTTACTAAAACGAAACCAAGAAAATGACATTGTGGCTTAGCTCAGTGTGTGAATCCAGTAAGTAACTGCACAAAATTGGGAAGACTTATCTGCCAAAACAATATCATTTCAGCTCTTACGATAAATACTGGTTTCAACCATGTGTTTGCTTAACGGCAAGACTAATTAAATTTTAACAGCTTCCAGACAATACAAAAATGGAAATTTAGAATAAATATTGCTTAGGCCATATACCTTGCAAATAAAGATTAGCTATAAAGATTTATAACTTGGCTACATCACTCTTATAATGATAGAGGTGCATGTTTTCCAAACTAGTCAAAATAATGGTCATTGATCGGATAGCCACCCAGATGATTCCTGAAATTTGAATGAAATGGCAACTAATTATTAATTCCCTTGAACTAAATTATTAATTTCCCTGGAAATTAAAAGTTTGATGTAGTGGTTAAGGTGCTGCCTAGAAAGCAGGAGATCATGGGCCCTAGTCCCACTTTAGGCATGAAAGCCAGCTGGGTGATTTTGGGCCAGGGATACTCTCAGCCCAACCCATTTTACAGGATGGTGGTTGTGGGAAAATAGGAAGAGGAAGTAATATTAGATATGTTCACCACCTTATGTTATTCCCCCCCCCCAAATAATAAAGATGGAATATCAATAAACACTGTCATTAATGTGTTTTTGTTATTTGTTTATGATAATGAATTCCATACCATATTTTTGGATTGGTATGAATTCATTATCGTAGAATGTGACAGCCATTAATTTAGGTAAATCCAAAGGTGGTTCAGACAGAGTAAGTAGAGAATAAATTTAAGCTAGGAATTGCTATATGGAAGTCAGAATTAGGAATGAGAAATATCAGAATGGATAGCTACAGAGAAAGAAAAAGAGGCTTCACTACACTGCTAGTCCTCAACCTACGAACGTAACTGACCCCAAAATTTCCATTGCTAAGGAAGTCAGCTCTTAAGTGAGTTTTGCCCTGTTTTACCACCTTTCTCGCCACAGCTGTTAAGTGAATCACGGCAGTGGTTAAGTTAGTAACACTGTTAAATCAATCTGGCTTCCCCATTGACTTTGCTCGTCAGAAGGTCGCAAAAGGGGATCCCAGGACACTGCAACCGTCATAAATATGAGTCTGTTGCCTAGAGTCTGAATTTTGATCTCGTGACCATGGGGATACTGCAACGGTCGTAAGTGTGAAAAATGGACATGTGTTATTTTTTTCAGTGCCACTGATACTTCGAATGGTCACTAAACAAAGTTGTAAGTCAACGACTACCTGCACTAGCAAGCGACTTCTATTTGTTGTTAAGACAAAGATGGAGAAGTCACCACCAAGAGTCAAATTCAACTTGATGGAGATGTTTCTTATTCAGATGTTTCTTATTCAGGTAGTCCTCGACTTACGACCATAATTGAGCCCAACATTTCTGTTGTTAAGTGAGACATGTGTTAAGTGAGTTTTGCCCCCTTTTACAACTTTTCTTGCCACTGTTGTTAAGTGGATCACTGCAGTTGATAAGTTAGTAACACGGTTGTTAAGTGAATCTGGCTTCCCCCGTTGACTTTGCTTCTCAGAAGGTCGCAAAAGGGGATCCCATGACCTTGGGACACAGCAAAGGTCGTAAGTATGAACCCAGTTGCCAAGCATCTGAATTTTGATCATGTGATCATGAAGATGCTACAAAGGTCGTAAGTGTGAAAAACGGTCATAAGTCACATTTTTTCAGTGCCATTGTACCTTTGAACGGTCACTAAGCAAACTGTTGTAAGTCGAGGACTACCTGTAATCTTTCCTTAAGACTGAGCTCCACAGTAGGATTAGGTGGTCCAGGCTACCTGAGGAACCGTCTCATCCCAACTGTCCCACCTGTGCGAGCATTGAAGGGTTGTTTTGCAGACCTCGTTGGCAGGAGTGGTATTCACTTACCTTCCCTACCGGTTCGCAAATACCACCTCCGCACATGTACCCAGCCTCCCGCGCATGCGCTTTACTCGCGCGTGCGCCTTCCACGCATGTGCCCAGCCTCGAAAATGTGGCTAAATAGGACGGCATTACGTCCAGCCGGGCCAACCCACATTTGCCGCAACCGGTTCGCCCGAACCGGTCCGAACCGGCTGAGTACCACCTCTGCTCGTTGGTCAAGGAATTTCGGTTGGTGGGGTCCAGGGGAAGAGCCATTTTGGCCATGGTTCCTACCCTTTGGAACATCCTGCCCCCCTCCCCTTAGATGAGATCCGTAGTCCTCCTTTTGACCTTCCCAAGGGCCTGAAGACGTGGCTCTGTCAGTTGACCATGGGCCCGAATGGAGGTGCACCATTCTGGAGGTGGCTATCAGATTAAGAAAAGCCCCACCTTTCCCTTATATAGTCCTCGACTTACAACCGTTCCTTTAGTGACTATTTGAAGTTACAACAGCACCGAAAAAAGGGACTCACGACCGTTTTTCACACTGGCAACCGTTGCAGCATCCCCATGGTCACGTGATCAAAATTCAGAGTCTTGGCAACTGACTCATATTTATGACGATTGCAAGGTCCCGGGGTCACGTAAATCAACTTCTGACAAGAAAGTCAAGGGAGAAGCCAAACTCCCTTAACAACCATTGTTACTAACTTAACAACTGCAGCAATTCACAGTGGCAAGAAAGGCCATAAAATGAGGCAAAATTCACTTATTAACTGGGTTTCTTAGGAACGGAAATTTTCAGCTCAATTGTGGTTGTAAGTTGAGGAGTACCTGTACTTTGTGCTCCATTTCTCCCCATCTTTTAACTGTAACTTATTACCTACCATTGTTGTTATTTATTTTATCATTTTAATATCTACCGGTTTTAATGTTTGTAAGCCGCCCAGAGTCGCTTCTAGATGCACATAAATCTAATAAATAAATAAATCGATATAAATCAAGCAATTCAGAAAGCAAGGCAAAGTTGTTTATGATGATTTTCTGAAATGCACAATGAGCAATAATATTTTGTAAGGGTTAAAAAGTTGAAATGGTTTGGCCTAGACCAGGGGTGTCAAACTCGATTTCATTGAGGGCCGCATCAGGGTTGTGTTTGACCTCGGGGGGGGGGGCGGAATGGGCATGGCCAGATCGATATCACTCGTGTCGGGGGTGCCTGTGGTGGCCTAAGCGCTCTGCCAGTGAAAACGGGCTCCCGAGCTCCATTTTCAGCTGCAACGGCTTCCTGCAACCCTCTGCCAGTGAAAACAGAGCTCGGGAAGGCCACCCGCAGCCCTCCCGAGCTCCGTTTTCGATGGCAGAGGCACCGTGGGGCAGTCCTTCACTGTTTCCAGGATTGCCAAATCTAAGCAGCCCGCAGGCCGGATCCGGCCCGCGGGCCTTGAGTTTGACACCCTTGGCCTAGGTCCGTGATGGCGAACCTATGGCACGCGTGCCAGAGGTGGCACGCAGCACCCTCTCGGTGGGCACGTGAGCCGTCGCCCCAGTTCAGCTCCGCCGCACATGCACACGCGCCTCCCGCCAGCCAGCTGGTCTTCGGGTCCCTGCCTCGCATGTGCGGGGCGCGTGCAGGGGGGCGTGCATGCACGGGGGTGGGGCACGTGCGGGGGGCCGTGCACGCATTGCATTTTGGGGGTCTGGGCGTGCATGCACGCATTTGTGGGCGCGCATGCGTTGGGCATTCGGTCTGGAAAAGGTTAGCCATCACTGCCCTAGGTGAACCCAAACTACTTCTACAGTACACTCTCTTTTTTTTAAAGGAGTGGCCCCAAGCTTATAAGCTTGGCAGTCCGTAAAAGGATTAAAAAAAATAAAGTGTTTGGATCTGAGGAAATAAATCCTGGAAATAGCAGCATTAATATTAGATAAATTGCACTGTTTAAAATAGCCTTTGATTTTCCATCTTGCAATGTTTTCCATAAGAGACCTTTATACGCTGGGTGCATTAGAAATTCTGTGAACTTATTGTTACCTCTTAGCTGTTTTTACTGAGAATCACACAGCGGTAAATAATTCACCACTCTGAGGCGTATAGGGCTTTCCACCACCTAAATAATGAAAAGTGTGATTTTCTTGGGGAAGAAGATTGGAAAATAATACAGTGAGGGTCCTGGGTTCCCTTCCATGTTTCACTGCTGAGCAAAATCTACATAGGTAGTCCTTGTTTAATGACCAGTCCCTTAACAAACTGCTCAAACTTACAATGGACCTATGCTACATTTATTAGAAATTAAGCAACACCAGGGCCTATCTCAAAGAAATTTGTATAAATAAAACCCTTTAAAAAAAGCATCCAAGCTGGAGATCTGAGTTGAACAGGAAGTGGCATCTTCAATACAACAACAGTTGTATTGACTTACAACAGTTTGTTTAGTGAGTGTTCAAAGTTACAATGGCTCTGAAAAAAGTAACTTATGACCGTTTTTCACACTTATGACCATTGCAGCACCCCCATGGTCATGTGATGAAAATTCAGTTGCTTGGCAACTGATTCATATTTATGACGGTTGCAGTGTCCCGAAGTCACGTGATCTCCTTTTGCGACCTTCTGGCAAGCAAAGTCAATGGGGAAGCCAGATTCACTTAACAACCGTGTTACTAAATTAACAACTGCAGTGATTCACTGAACGACTGTGGGTATATGCATAATTCAGTATTTATCTGTATTTGTTTATTTATTCTGTTATATTATAGTGCATATTGGAGGTGGTGACCCTTTGAGAGCTGTAAGCAACGAAATTTCACTTTAATGTATGCCGATTAGGATACATTCAGTAAAGTTATTATTCTAAAAAAATAATAATATTCTATTCTAAACTGTGGCAAGAAAAGTCGTAAAATGGGACAAAACTCACTTAACAAATATTTCACTTAGCAACAGAAATTTTGGGCTCAATTGTGGTTGTGAGGCAAGGACTACCTGTATATCCTTTTCAATGTCTACCGGTAAAGGGGTTTAAAATTACAACGGGCTGATAAGAACAATGAAGAATTAAACAGAAATTAAGCGCAGGATAATCTCCTGCAAAATAAAGTTTCCATAAATTAAAATCCATTTGCTCATTTTCATTCCACTTCCTCTTATCTGCCTTCCAGGTAAGAACTGAATAATCCTTTCCTGATGTCTCAAATATAGGGAAGTGTCCTGTGAATGTTCTAATTATATAGCGGGGGGGGGGGGCAGCATATGGTAAAATTAGATTTCCTATAGTGTGAAACTTCTCCAAGGAAAATAAGATACCACTTTCTTATCTGTAATTTACGGCCACTATTTTTTGTTGTTCTTGTTAGCTGCGAAGTCGTGTCCGACCCATCGTGACCCCATGGACAACGTTCCTCCAGGCCTTCCTGTCCTCTATCATCCCCCGGAGTCCATTTAAGCTCATGCCGACTGCTTCAGTGACTCCATCCAGCCACCTCATTCTCTGTCGTCCCCTTCTTCTTTTGCCCTCAATCGTTCCCAGCATTAGGCTCTTCTCCAGTGAGTCCTTCCTTCTCATTAGGTGGCCAAAGTACGGCCACTATATGATGGATCAAAACCTTCAACAAATGTTCTCAGCCAGAAGCAGAGATTAGAAAAACAAAGCCCCTTAAGTGTCTATGGAGATTCTCAGTCATGGTTATCCCAAAGGTGTTTTTTCAGTTCAATTTAAATTAAAGCAATCTATCTGCATTTAGAAGACAAAGGCCGCTCTTTTGAAGACAGCAAAGTCCACATTCTGGACAGAGAGGGCGGCTGGTTTGAAAGAGGGGTCAAAGAGGCCATCTAGGTCAAAATTGAACAGCCCTCTCTTAACAGAGGGGGAGGGATATGACACCACCTAACTTTCTGTTTACAACACGGTCCTTTTAGCAGTCCCAAGAAAGTTTCACACCTGTTTGCAATACAGGTAATCCTCGACTTACAACAGTTCATTTAGTGACCATTCAACACTACCACGGCACTGAAAAAAGTGACTTATGACTCTTTCACACTTACAACCATTGCAACATCCCCATGATTATGTGATCAAAATTTGGAAGCTTGGCAACTGATTCATATTTATGACCGTTGCTAGAGTCACGTGATCCCCTTTTGCGACGTTCTGACAAGCAAAGCCAACGGGGAAGCCAGATTCACTTCACAACAGTGTTGCTAACTTAACAATTGCAGTGATTCACTTAACAACTGTGGCAAGAAAGGTGGTAAAATGGGGCAAAATTCACTTAACGTATGTTTCACTTAGCAACAGAAATGTTGGGCTCCATTGTGGTCGTAAGTCAAGAACTACCTGTATTCAGATGACCCTGAGGGCACAGATAAACCTCCAAGTGGCCTCAACGACTCTCAGAGAGAGTGCTAACGACCAAATGACCGCAAGGAATATAAATCCTTCCATTCCCTGCCAATCAGTCAGAACTGAAGAAGCTTCTTGGATGAGTAGCGAAACGTCTTCAAGGAAAAACAGAGGAAGTCCAGTTGCCTCTTTAAAAAGCACCTTTGGGAAAGCCACATTGGATGAGCAGGGAACCTGTGCTTCATGTCCAGGTCAGAGATGCGAACCAACAAAGAAAATGAATTGGCTCTATGAAACTAAGGAATGAGAAACTCTTTGGATTTCATACAGCAGATCACCCTCACCTTAAAATGGGCTCAGGTAACAAACACAAGGTTGCCCATTGTGATAACTGTCAAACAGCAGGTGGCTTCCACACCTGTGACCATTACACTGGGGCCTGATGTTGCAAAAAAGCTAGAAGTTTTCACTTTGCTTCAAAAAAGATGTTGCGATAAAAAGCAGTCACTAGAGATTTAAAGAGGGAACTAAATTTAAATCACCTTCACCAGGTGCTTCCTGCTTTTAAAATGAAACCTTTAAACCAGAGATTAAATAATACCCTTTACTGTTTACAACTCTATTTCCTATATCCCCTTATAATAATCCTGTATCCCCTATAATTTCCTACTTATCTCCTCTCCCGTCAAAACAGACCACCATGAAGTATCTCTAAAAAGTCCCAAATGACACATTATTTATTTACGACATCTAAATTTTAAACCATATCATTCCTTTCATAACCCATAAGTGGCATAGATTTTTTTTAGATCAACTGCTTCAGCAGAATAACAGAGTTGGAAGGGACCTTGGAGGTCTTCTAGTCCAACCCCCTGCTCAAGCAGGATACCCTATACCATTTCAGACAAATGGTTGTCCAATCTCTTAAAAACCTCCAGTGTTGGAGCACCCACAACTTCTGAAGGGAAGCTGCTCCACTGATTAATTGTCCTCACTGTTAGGAAGTTTCTCCTTAATTCCAGGTTGCTTCTCTCTTTGATTAGTTTCCAACCATTGTTTCTTGTCTTTCCTTCAGGTGCTTTGAAAAATAAGTGGACCCCCTCTTCTTTGTGGCAGCCCCTCAAATACTGGACTACTGGTATCA
>QLTV01004388.1:728589-739054 GCA_003457575.1 Thermophis baileyi
GATTAGTTTCCTTGATTAGTTGATTAGTTTCCACCCATTGCTTCTTGTCCTGTCCTCAGATGCTTTGGATAATATTGACTCCCTCTTCTTTGTGGCAACCCCTGAGATATTGGAACACTGCTTATCATGTCACCCTAGTCCTTCTTTTCATTAAACTAGACATACCCAGTTCCTGCAACCGTTCTTTTATTTTAGCCTCCAGTTCCCTAACCTCATTATTACAGCTAACCTCATTATTACAGCTAACCCCATTGCATCACATTAATTAATAATGTAATTACATTATTGCACCTAACCCCATTATTTTTGGCCATTGTCCTCTACACAAAAATTAACTCCTTTTGCTAAAGTAATAATAATAATAATAGTTTAGGCAGCTGAGATTCCGTATTTAGATGTCAAAGATGAATTTTCCTTCCAGTGCAGAAGATAAGGAACAGCCCTCAGGTTATTCTGCTAGATCTTGCCGCAAAGAGCGCAGGTGCCTAGAAAAACAGAATAATCCAAGGGAAGCCAACCATTTTTCCCGGCTGTTGACCTTCGCTTTTAACCACCCTTTCCGTTTTCCACAAAGAGGCTGGGGTTTTTTTTTTTTTAAATGAGAGTCCACAGCATGGACCACATTCAAATGAAATAAAGTCATTCCACGTATAATAAAACGGTTACGTTTGGCGGTGGGAATGCACACATCACAAACCCTACTGGCTTTGCACTGCAACAACCGAGGTTGCCTGTCAGATCGGGGCAAACCGTACCTTCTTGGCTCGGTTCGGGGTCAGGCGTAAGAGAGATGTCATCCAGTTCTCTCAAACAGAGCCATTCTCCATCCATCGACACCCGGAATTTGCACAGATAGATGGTTTCCATGGCAGCTTGGGTGATCTTGTCTGTGGTGGGAGTCGGCGTATCGCTTTGAGGCGTCAGAGCGGACATGATGACTCAGCTGATACAACAATAAAGCCGATTTGGGGAAAAAAATAAAAATAAAACCAAGCGAAAATAAAACAAAACCATAAAAAAGAGAGGGGAGAAAAATATACCTTCCCCTCGAAGAGAAAACAAATTCAATAGCTGGCCGTCGCGGGAAAGATTTGCTGGAGATCAGACAATGCACTACTTTGAGGAAAGCGAGGCAGAGGGGAAGGGGGGGGAAAAGAGACCCCTTCTCAGCTGTTTTCCTTCCTCCGGTTTTCTTCTGCAAAGCTGCACAGCCGTGCATGCACACTCGATGTGACTAGGAGCTATTATTCCTGAATAACCCCTTCGTGCATGGCCTCTGCATCAGGAGAGCAGGAAAAAAAGAAATACCAGCCCTCTTGGCTGTCTCAGAAAAAGCCTTGTCTTTAAAAAAAAAAAACAATGACAAAACAACAGAACAATAACCACAAAGAGAAGAAGAGGTATCCAGGATCCACTCAGATCGACAGCTGCTCTCTCGCTCTTTCTTTCTCTCTCTCTTGCCCCCTTCCGATCAACCCAGATTCAGAAAGATAATAGGATTGGATTGTGCGCAGTTAAAGAGGGTGTTGACCAAAATGGCTGACTAATGAACTAAAATGAAAATTCAGACTCATGTGACCAGCTTGCTCTCGCCGTACGGCAGGCAATTCCCAAGATGCTTTATAGATGCAGGAGAAAGAACTTGTCCGATTCCGTCCTCAGCATCTCTTCTCTGCTTAACCAGGGCTAGTCTAACCCACCTCCAGGCACAAAGGGATATAAACATGCTTGCCATCAACCTTTTAGCTATACAATTTGGGATGAACACCCTTTGAATGGTGTGGGAGTAGGAATGGATTTCCAGAGGGAAAAAAATTGCAGACTACAGGAACCAGGAGCACTGCTCAGGTGACCCTGAGGACACAGATAAACCTCCAAGTGCTTCAACGACCCTCAAAAAAGGATGCAAATGACCAGCTATCTGCAAGGAATATAAATCCTTCCACTCCCCACCGTCCTGTCAGAGCTGAAGAAGCTTCTTGGATGAGAAGCGAAACGTCTTCAAAAGAAAAAAACAAGAAAGTCCAGTTGCCTCCTGAAAAAAAGCACCTTTGGGATCAACCTCGGATGTTTACCAGTTTCAAAACATCTTTAGCACACATGCTTATTCTTTTGCAAAGAGGTCCATTTTCTGAACGGGAAAACTGTGTCCCCTAAATGCATTCGTTTCATACGTAATTAGCACCAATGTCAGGGGGGAAAAGAATATTGAGAAGCGATTCTGCTAAATACCCAGTGCTTGGCATACACATATTATTTGCAAGCTGAGTAATGGACCGATTCTAACCACAACATGTTTTCAAAGAGGGTGACGGCATATTTTGTAGCTAATGCTGATTAGTCTGAAAAGATCACAGGTACAACAGAACAGATCAGTCTGTAGTAAAATGTTACCTCAGTCTGTAGTAAAAATTTAACCTCAGTTTGCAGTTACTGTAAACAGATTTATTTACCTCCCAAGAGAATAATACGGAAAAAGAGATTTCAATTTCCAGTTCCTGGAGACACGCGTTACTGCTTATTATGTTTAATCTGGAATTATTTTCATAAAAACTGAGATATGACGACCCTAGAAGTAATTATCAATGGATGGATATGGAATGATCGAAAGACACTTCATACAGAGAATAAATGACTAATCTGGATAACAAGACGGCTGTTCCAAAGTCATCTTAGATCTTGCTTGAATCTGCCATTAAGAACATGCTTGAAGTAAATATGCAGCTACTTCTCAACTTACAACAGTTCATTTAGTGACCGAAGCTACAACGGCACTGAAAAAAGTGACTTATGACTTTTCACACTTACGACCATTGCAGCATCCCCATGGTCACGTGATCAAAAATCAGACACTTGACAACTGAGTCATATTTATGACGGTTGCAGTGTCCCGGGGTCATGTGATCACCTTTTGCGACCTTTTGACAAGCAAAGTCAATGGGGAAGCGAAATTCACTTAACAACTGAGTTCCTAACTTAACAACTGAAGTGATTCACTTAACAACGGTGGCAAGAAAGGTTGTAAAATGGTGCAAAACTCACTTAACAGCTGTGTCGCTTAGCAACAGAAATTTTGGACTCAGTTGTGGTCATCAATGAAGAATTACCTGTACTGTTATGAGGTAAAGAACTAAGAAGAATATTGAATATTTCAAACCAAGAACCAGCAATAAATACTCCTGAGACTGGACTTAGCTAGATCGAAACCCTTATGGAGGAGATAATCTCTTTAGTTAAGAGGTTTCTGTCTTTTTCTCTTAGAAGAAAATAAGAGAGAGAAAGAGGTGATCAGGAAAAAAGGCTGTCAGAAAGAGAATGAGTATCACTATTTCCTTTTGGATCTAGTTCATTTCAATTCCATCCAGTGGTGGGATTCAGCCGGTTCGGGAGAACCGGTAGTTAAATTGCTTGGCTGGCCCCTCCCCTCCCCTTCCAGGAGTCCCCACGTGCCCCATTTTGGCTCCCAGGTAAGTGCAGGGAGGCCTCCTAGGCCCAAAACGGGGGCGTGGGGGGTGCGGCGCGCCCCCCCCGGCGGCCCATTTTTGATACCAAGAGACTGCAGGGAGGCCTACTAGGCCCAAAACAGGGCACGGGGGGGGGGCGCGTCCCCCCGTGGCCTGTTTTTGCTCTCAGGGGGGGTCCAGGAAGCTGAGTGCTGCCTATCACACCCCCTGGCCACGCCTACCATGGCTACGCCCAGCCAGCGGTCATTAGGGCAGAAAACCAGTTGTTAAATTATTTGAACCCCACCACTGATTCCATCCATCATGTGGCCTCCAACAAAATAACCATGCAGAACTGTAGATGACAACAGGGGCGGGGGGGAAGTTGCCCACCGAATTTTAAGCCATAGGCAAGAAGACTTTCAGAAGACTGACAATTGACTTAAACTGGCAATATTATAATAAAACCCAAATATTAAACCCCAGACATAAAAGTAGAACTCTACGAACAAGATAAGAGGCCTATCGCTATGGAATTACGATTGATAAGTCAAGCTTGAGTTAACAAAACATTGCTTCTTTTGCAGAGAAAATGGCAAACTGGAAAATAAGCCCTAATGCGTCTTTTGGAGCAAAAATTAATATAAGACCCGGTCTTATTTTCAGGGAAACACGTGTGTGTGTGTGTGTGTGTGCGCGTGTGTGCGTGCGCGCATATACACACACACACACGAATACAGGTAGTCCTCCATTTACAACAGTACATTTAGGGACCATTCAAAGTTGCAACGGCACTGGGAAAAATGACTTATGACCATTTTTCACACTTATGACTGTTGGAGCATCCCCAAGGTCACATGATCAAAATTCAGCTACTCATATTTATGACAGTTGTGGTGTCCCAGGACCATGTGATCACCTTCTGACAAACAAAGTTAATAGGAAAGCCAGATTCATTAACAATTGTGTTACTAACTTAAGAGCTGAGGTAATTCACTTAACAATTGTGGCAAGGAAAGTCGTAAAATGGGACAAAACTCACTTAACAAAACTCACTTAATGTTTCACTTAGCAACAGAAGTTTTGGGCTCAGTCGTGGTCATAAGTCAAGGACTACCTGTAGAGAGAGATTGAGGAGCGTTTCCTTGTGTGACTAGTGAAATTTTGCTGGCTTTATGTGCTCAAAAGCAGATGTACTTAAGACTCTGTTTAATTTGCTTTTTGGTTTCTGAGATTTCTCAAAAACCAAATCACAATGCTGTCTAAAGCAGGGGTCTCCAACCTTGGCAACTTTAAGACTTGTGGACTTCAACTCCCGGAATTCCTCAGCCAGCAAAGCTGGCTGAGGAATTCTGGGAGTTGAAGTCCACAAGTCTTAAAGTTGTCAAGGTTGGAGACCCCTGGTCTAAAGGGTGTCGTGTAAAGTATTAAGCCAACTACACACCGCAGAAGTTTTAGAAAGACCATAAATCTCACAGAATTGGCTCAATAACCATAATGAAAATAAAAGAGAATATTTGTAGCTCAGGGTAGAAATGAGGGGCACCGATGATGTTACCTAATTTGGGTAATGAAACATCTGCAAGAAAACAACCAAGTTCAGAGGCCACCCAGGACCCCATGTACTGAAAATGCACAAATAGTCCTCGACTTACAACAGTTCATTTAGTGACCGTTCGAAGCTACAATAACACCAAAAAAGTGATTTATGATCCTTTTTCACATTTATGACCTTTGCAGCATGCCACATGATCAAAATTCAGAAGCTTAGCAACTGACTCCTATTTATGACGGTTGTAGTGTCCCGGGATAATGCGATCATCTTTTGCGACTTCTGACAAGCAAAATCAATGGGGATGCCAGATTCATTTAGCAACAGCATCGCTAAATTAACAACTGCAGTGATTCACTTAACAACTATGTCAAGAAAGGTCGTAAAATGGAGCAAAATTCACTTAACAACTGTCTCAGTTAGCAACAGAAATTAGGATTACCTGTAATCTTTCATAAGTCCAATTCCACACACCTTCTATAAAGTAGGAGACAATTTCCAGGCCGTTAAGACCCTGCAAATCAAAATTATGCGAAGGTTCCAGCTTTATGGAAGTTCAGTTCAGCTGTAAGTTCAGTTCCCAGTTTACAATTAAAGGACTCTAACACAAAAATTATAACCAAGTAAATTCAGTGAGAGAATGGTGAGTATCATATTTCCGCAAACACATTCGAGCGAGCGATTATAATTTCCTTATTTTATAGGCTTCCTACGATGTAAAAATTTTCCTAGGAATTACATTCACAAAAATTGTGTAACCAGAAGCATACATTAAAATCATTATATATCAGAAACCAATCAATGCTCTGATTTTGGTTCAGAGTAGGTAATCTTTCCTTTATTCTTCATTCTCTTTACCTTTGATTCAGTAATACAGGTGGGAAAATACGTCAGTGCATTCTTTGCTCAAGGGTATTTCAAGGATTAGAATTCAGAAACAGGTGCTAGAAGCTGGACGTTATGTTTATTATCTAATTAAGGAAACTGCTTGTTGTTTCATAACAGTATTACTTCATTTGGCTTCAGTTTGATTTCTTCAGCGCTATCTCTGATCTTTGCTATCTCACATCTTATTTTACACTTACTAGTAGTGATGTACAAAACATTTTGCATTCAAAACACTTCCACTTCAAAACAACGATTCTGGCCTTGTCAGAACATGTTGTTTCAATCCACTTCCAATCTCGCCGGAAGAAGAGCCACTCATGTTTAATGAGTGGCTTAAATTTGCTTTTTATTTTATTTATTTATTTATTTATTATCCCGCCTTTATTGTAGGTAGAGAACATAGATAGTACTCCTTCATCTTCCTACGTTCCCCACAACAGGAACTCTGTGAGGTGGGTTGGGTTGGGCTGAGAGACAGTGACAGGCCCAAAATGACCCAGCTGGCTTTCATGCCAATTACAGGACTAGAACTCCCAGACTCCTGGTGATTGGCCCAAAGTCACCCAGCAGCTTTCATGCCTAAAGGTTGGACTAGAATTCACCGCTTGCTGGTGAACTGTTGTAAGTAGAGGATTACTTGTGCTGCAAATTGCCCTTGCCTCAGTGTGCCTCTCCTTGTAACACATCAGACCAAGAATATGTAACTCATGTTCTTTTATACTGCAGATTTTATAAAACATTGCATCAAAACCTCATTCTTCCCCTTCCACTAGCAATCTCCTGATCTTCAGGTAATTTTTATGCTGACTGTCTACTTACTGATAAAAGTTTTTCATACACAGTCTAAAATATTGCAAAGTTTTTGTTATCTAGCATCAAGCCTTTGGCAGGGAATCCACAACAAGATTTAAGATGGATTGCTATATATGCTTATTTGTGTTTCTCTATTTTGGCTCTTTTTTCCCCCTCCATTCTCTGTTTAATTTGCTTTTATTTATATCTGTTTTAAAGGCTGTAACACATATAGAACTGACTAATCTTACTGAAAGTGTCCCAACATGGAAACAGCTGTTTCAAGTTGAAAACACAATGCTTTTAAGCAGGAACCCCTTCCAAAATAATTAGAATAGCATCATAATTCTTCTGATGAGGTTGGGCCCTATTTGCTGTTCCAGTAAAGCAGGAAATATTTTGAGTTCAAAAACATTTCAAATTTGAAATGTTTGCACATCTCTACTTTTCGATTCCCACTGAACTAAATCCTGACCAACCACACAGTTCCTCCACAAAAATATTTCCAAACTTCTTGGTAATAGTGTACAACAAACAGTGTATCTATAACATTGGTCCTGACAAACACATTTTAATAGCTGTATCAAGCCTGTGCAATACTTCAGATCTGATTCAGGAGAGGGGCTTCCCAAATATATGGGAGTGCAAATACAGCACCTGTTTGTAACTCATTAAAGCAGTTGTGTCTCTTTCAAGCATGAGATGGCTGCAGCGGAAGCCTTACAACATTCTAGAAAAAGATGTACCGTATTTTTCGGACTATAAGACGCACCGGTGTACAAGATGCACCAAGATTTCGAAGAGGTAAGTAAGAAAAAAAAAGTTTTTGCCCTCCCCCAGTACCCAGGAGCACCTCCCAAACCCTCTGTGCACCCCGCTTTTGTGAAAAACGGGCCATTTTTTGCCCATTTTTTGGAAAAACGGGGGCGTTTTTTCCCTCCCCCAGCCCCCAGGAGCACTCTGCAGACCTCCCAAACCCTCTGTGCACCCTGTTTTTGTGAAAAACAGGCCATTTTTTACAAAAACGGGGCATTTTTGCCCTCCCCCCAGTCCCCAGGAGCACTGCAGACCTCCCAAACCCTCTGCGCACCCGTTTTCATGCGGGGCGGGGCTTCGGGAGGCCAAAAATGGCTGTATTTGGTGTATAAGACACACCAACATTTCCACCCTCTTTAAGGGGGAAAAAAAGTGCGTCATACTCCGAAAAATACGGCTGTTTTAAAGAATTGCAGGCCAGTGCTAAGTTCACACTCCTTTATGTTAAGTTCCTCTTCTACCAGAATTTCTGTTGCTGAGCAAGGAGATTGTTAAATGAATCACACCTGATTTTATGACCCTTTTTTAACACAGTTGTTAAGCGAATCACCGCCATTAAGTGAATCAAGTATTCGTTAAGTGAATCCCTCTTCCCCCATTGACATATTGACTCCCAAACAATTTCCTCTTTGATCACTTGAATATGAACCAACAGTGTGCTGCAGCTGCCAAAAAAGCTAATGCAGTCCTAGGCTGCATTAACAGAGGGATAGGATCAAGATCACGTGAAGTGTTAAATCCACTTTATAATGCCTTGGTAAGGCCACATTTGGAATACTGCATCCAGTTTTGGTCACCACGATATAAAAAAGGTGTTGAGAGTCTAGAAAGAGTGCAGAGAAGAGCAACCAAGATGATTAGGGAAGGCTAAAACATATGAAGAACGGTTGCAGGAATTGGATATGTCTAGTTTAATGAAAAGAAGGACTAGGGGTGACATGATAGCAGTGTTCCAATATTTGAGGGGCTGCCCCAAAGAAGAGGGAGTCAAGCTATTCTCCAAAGCACCTGAAGGCAAGACAAGAAGCAATGGATGGAAACTAATCAAGGAGAGAAGCAACCTGGAACTAAGGAGAAATTTCCTGACAGTTAGAACAATTAATCAGTGGAACGGCTTGCCTCCAGAAGTTGTGGGTGCTCCATCACTGGAGGTTTTTAAAGAAGAGATGGATAGCCACCTATCTGGAATGGTATAGGGATTCCTGCTTGAGTAGCAGGTTGGGCTAGAAGACCTCCAAGGTCCCTTCCAACTCTGTTATTCAATCCTATACTCAACAAAATCAAGGCGGGGTAATTTTGAGTTTCTTTCTCACACTTTCTTCCATCTCGAGACTCTCTCTTCTTCAGTTGTTCTTAAATGTTCCGCTCCTTTCTTTTCCTCTTAACATCTGTCTCCTATCTTTCTCCAACCTCGGATTTGCATTCCGCTACCCCCCCCCCCAAACTCCACCTGCATACATGAAAGAGAAGATCTTGTCCCACCTACTTTGCATCTTTATTTGATTCATCGTGGCTCTCAAACAACCCCAGCCATGAAGAGCTTGATGTTTCCTGATTTAGAGATGCAAAGCCCTGAAAAGAAATATTTTCCTAGTACTTAAAATAGCAATAAAATTAATTCCTAAGCAGAAAAGCACGTTACGGGCATTCGTTTTGACATGGACTGTCAAAACACTTTAAACCTACCTGACTACTTTATACACTGTTTAGGCAGCAAAATGCTTTGGGCAAATCTAGGTTTTATATAGAATTTGTACAGAAATCAAGCCATGCTACCCACCATTTCGCATCGACTCCTAGTCATTATTAAAATTATTGTTACAAATTGCTCTTTGATTGGGTAAGGTTTAAAAAAAAAAATTAGTAAGCATACTAGATGGATGGTAGTCATGGAAACATGATCAAAGTCAGCCCCCTGAAATAACCTACCACCTACCTGCTACCCACTGTACGCTACTTTAATGGTTTCCCATTAATAAAATTAACTACCAATTTCATACTAGGCACTAGTGCAGGATCAATGTGGCAAACAGGAGATAATGTCGAAAGAGAAGCGCGGTTAAGATCTTCCAAGTTTTCATTCTTGTTTTGGCGCCTTCCTTGACTTAAGATAGAACACATATGCTCTCCCCTTCAGTTTCTCAAACTGTTTCACAAAAATAAATGTCTGATTCACCAACAGTTGGTCCAAATTAGCCTGCTGCTTCATTCACTCTTCAAGCGTAGGAGCAACATGATATCTGACTGGTAAAACTTGTATTTCAACTGCCACTTAGCTTCTACTGTGCATCTGTTTGTCTCTACAAGCATCACAGGCAAACAACTGATGTTTCATTTTTTAATTATTTTAATTATTTATTTATCATAATCTTTCAATGACCCCATAATCCCTTGCGGGGTGGAAGCTGTTATGTTCTAACTGTTTAAACTATGTTGCATGGTTCCAACCAGGTCCAGCGTTTGAGCGGGAAAAAGCTCAAACGCTATTGGCTGGTCTGTCTGACAGCTTCCTATAAAAGGGCAAGCTGTCAGACTGCTCTTTGCTGGTTGCTTACACAAGAGCTGAAATAAAGAGCTGCTTTGGAAGTCTGTCTCCTGTCATCTCTACCCACTATCTAACAGTGGCGACGAGGGCTTGGGCCAGGAGAACTGTGACTAGCTTCTTCAGCACTTTCAACCAGCCAGGCAGACATCTTCCTGCTATGTTGCATGGTTCCAACCAGGTCCAGCGTTTGAGCGGGAAAAAGCTCAAACGCTATTGGCTGGTCTGTCTGACAGCTTCCTATAAAAGGGCAAGCTGTCAGACTGCTCTTTGCTGGTTGCTTACACAAGAGCTGAAATAAAGAGCTGCTTTGGAAGTCTGTCTCCTGTCATCTCTACCCACTATCTAACAGTGGCGACGAGGGCTTGGGCCAGGAGAACTGTGACTAGCTTCTTCAGCACTTTCAACCAGCCAGGCAGACATCTGCCTGCC
>QLTV01004388.1:748415-761685 GCA_003457575.1 Thermophis baileyi
TTCGGCCGGCCTCCTCGGCGCGCGCTCCGGCTCCTCCCCGGATCGCACGGCGCGGCTCCCGGGGCAGAGCGAGCCCGAGGAGGCGGGATCGCCTGGCAGGATCTGAGTAGATCCCTGGGAAGGATCGGCTCGTTTGCTGGGCCGGCGAGGGTGTTGTCCCCCCCCCCCACTCGATTAGTTTTCATTTTTTGGCAGGTGCTAGTGGGATGTTTTTTTCCTCACATTTTCTTTCTAATTTCTTGGGAACTGTCCTTTTCTTTGCTGTACAGGTAGTCCTCGACTTGCAGCAGTTCGTTTAGTGACCGTCTCAAGTTACAATGGCACTGAAAAAAAGTGACTGATGACCCTTTTTCCCATACCTACGACCGTTGCGGCATTCCCGTGGTCACCCGATCAAAATTTAAGACAGTTGACTCATATTTATGACCGCTGCGGTGTCCTGCGGTTATGTGATCCCCTTTTCTGGCCTTCTGAGGAGCAAAGTCAGTGGGAAAGCCAGCTTCACTTAACAACCGTGTTAGTAATTTAACAACTGCAGGGATTTTCGCTTAACGAACGTGGCAGGAAAAGTTATAAAATGTGACAAAACTTACTTAACAAATTTCTCACTTAGTAATATAAATTCTGGCCTCAATTGTGGCCGTTAAATCAAGGACTGCCTGTAATTCTTATTTGGGTTTTGAGGTAGTTTCAGTTAATTTTCCATTTTGATTTTTTTTTCTCTTCACCCTAGAAATGAGAGGAGAAATAATGTTTTTCTCAGAGGTGGTGGTGGTATTTTGCCGTTATTATTATTTTTTTTCATTTCCTTGAAGGATTTCTTTCTCCTCTTTGCTATAATTCTTATTTGGGTTTGGATTAATGTTCCTTTTTAAATTATTTTCCTCTTTGCTCTGTAGTTTGTGTGAATAAATAAGGTTTGTTTTTTTTTCAGAGGTGGTGGTGGTATTTTGCCATTTTCTTTCTCATTTCCTTGGAGGATTTCTTTGCTACAATTTCTTATTTAGGTTTTGGGATAGTTTTGATTAATTTTCCATTTCATTTTTTTTTCTCTTCACCCTATAGTTTGTGTGGGTGATAGGTTTTTTTCAGATTTTAGGGTGTTTTTTTTAAATATATCAGTAAAGCAGTTAACAGCATTGTTATTCAGTTTGCCTATGCTATTACACATTGCACTTTTAAAAAAACATTAATTGCAGGGTCTTAAAAGGATTTCAGATCCAAAGCAGCCTTTTCCATCCAACAGATTTTATCAAATGGCATCATTTTCAGAAGTGATTTGCCATTGCTTCCTTCTGAGGGGCTGAGAGCAACTGGCCCAAAGCCTCTCGGTTAGTTTTCATGCCTAATTTTTAGTTATTGTTTTTCTATATTTATGGCTTTATTGTTGTACTTCACCTGGTCTCTTTATAAGATGGGCAGCCACAGCCCCATGGTGAGAGAGGCAGCAAATAAATTAACAGTACAAACAGTGACAATAATATAAATATGACAAATAATGAACACAAACAGGAAAATTAATTAGATGGTTTATGCCGCCTGTCTCAACAGGATTAACATACTGCAATCTTTCCAAATAACCTTGTGCAGGTATTCAGTACTGTTTACTTAGCTTTTAACAACTCTGAAATACTTAATTCTGAGCAAAAAATATTACCCCATGGATTTAAATAATATTCAACTCAATGCATAGTAAATTTGTAAAGATTCATACCGGAGTAGTCAGCTAGTGGATGGTAGAGCATGGATTGTGTTCATGTTAGAATTATACTTCCATGAAAGTCATTACAAGACATAATGAGATTTGCGTTCTATTGCACATGAATTCACTTTTCATTTATTATTGGAAGTTCTATGCTACTCTACTCCCCCCCCAAAAAACCTTGTTTCTGAAATCTTGGGACAAAATCAAAAGTTTTGCCCCAATATCAGATAAATCAATGTCCTTAAGGTTGTGTAATTGTCTTTCCCCATTACATATTACTTGGCTCGTTGTTGTTTTTTAAATCACCTGGATCTTTCCTGCAAATAACTCATTATAAATTTTATTTTTTCCAACCTCTGTCCAATAGTAGTTATCTAACAATTGGTAAGTGGTGATTTTCCCCAAGTACAGTAGTGTTGTCAGGAATATCCTTCTGGGTTCAGTTCCAAGTGAACTGAAAAAGACACTGGATTCATGGAAGTTGCTTGGAAAGAAGGTTTAATGGTGGACAGGAGCACATGGCATGGGCTCCTGAACAGAAAAGGTGGATCACATGCTTCCAGATGTTGGGTGAAGAGAAAAGGGAGGAAAAGATGCTGAGTCTCTTGGTTTTATGACCTCTGTTGGGCCCCACCTCTTAGTTTCCTGTTCCTGTGTATGTAATGCACTCCAATTGGCTGTCAGACTCCCAGGGGCATGCTGGGGCAACTCTTGTGGGCTGTCCTGAGTCCCAGCCTTGGCTGATGTAATCTTCCAAGGTCCCATGTGGTGTAATTAAAGGGCTTTGGGCAATTCACTCCCAGGGGCATGCTGGGGCAACTCTTGTGGGCTGTCCTGAGTCCCAGGCTTGGCTGATGTAATCTTCCCAGGTCCCATGTGGTGTAATGAAAGGGCTTTGGGCAATTCCTAATATGGCTCTGTCTGAAGGAGATCTTTGTTATGTAGAATAGACTGCTCCAGGCAGACTGCTCCAACAAAGGGGGGGGGATGAGTGAGCTGGGCCATTCCTTGATGGCCCATTGACAAAGGTGGGGGCTATTTAGAGTGAGTCTGTTTCCTTTCTAAAAGCATGTTTCTCAATTTCTCTAGGGATATTCTATATAATATTCTGCCTTTTTAATATTTCCTAGGATATTTCATTTTTCTAGGAGAGGGGTGGGTGCTAACTTCCTACAGTAGGACACGTTGCAATGTCCAATATGCTCTTAATTTCATGAATTAAATAGCACCAAGAAGAAAAAATAGTTTCACAAATTGGAACAGATGGTAGATGGTAGGTTCTAGCTTGCAAGAGGGTTTTAAACAAAATCAGGACAACTATTAGCAATGCTGTAACTGCACAAGAATTGGATTAGAAGATTGCCAAATTCCTTTCAAAATGTGAGAAAATAATGTCATGTACAATTTTGCAGGATTTAACTTGGAATTTTTAAGAATTTCTGGGACCTGTGCTCTTTCATTTTTTGATAAATTACGGGCATAATTTTGAGAAGTTTAGTTTAAACTAATAAGAATCCACAAAACTAACAACCACTGTTTTGCAAATTCTTCAGTAACATTTAGTATATGGCAAATGGAACTGACAAATACCCTTTTAACTAAGAACATAATCTAAAAATAACAACCAATCTTCCTCAATTTTTCTCTCTCTATTATGCTGGTTTATGTAATAAAGATTTGATTTGATATTCTTCAGATTCTGGCTGGAAGATTTGGGGAATTGGTTTAAACCAGGGGTCTCCAACCTTGGCAACTTTAAGACCTGTGGACTTCAACTCCCAGAATTCCTCAGCCAAGTTTAATTTAATTTAATTTATAAAATTTATATGCCGCCCAACTCCCGAAGGACTTTGGGCGGCTTACATCATGTAAAAAAAATAAAAATAAAACATATAAAAACAATTAAAAAAAACCCCATATCTATATTAAAATAAAACATTCACGCAACCATACATGGGCCAATCAGAACAACTATTGGCCCCAGGCCTGCTGGGTTGGCTGAGGAATTCTGGGAGTTGAAGTCCACAAGTCTTAAAGTTGCCAAGGTTGGAGACCCCTGGTTTAAAACATCTGAAAATGACTTGGGGAAGATGTGATGTACCAATACAGTTGTCTCAGTAGGTGGCAGCATCTGACTAAACTTTCTAGGTTAAAATCTAAGCAGAGGGGGATTTGAGTAGTATTTGGATTAGGAAACTACCAGCCAATATCAAAGCTGAAGATCAGACTGAAAAATAGTTATGAAGTCCTACAGAAGGCATCAACAGCAAACTGTTTTTGTACTGTGGCCAAGAATAATACATGGATATGTACCAGAAGTAACCGACAGTGAAGCTTAACTCCACAAAGACTTTTATGGAAGGATACAATAGCATGAAACAACTTAGAAAGTTGTCCTGAAATGACAAGGCCAGTACAGGTAGTCCTCGACTTACAACCACAATTGTGCCCAAAATTCCTGTGGTTAAGTGAGACATTTTGTTAAGTGAGTTTTTGCCCCATTTTATGCCCTTTCTTGACTCAGTTTGAGGGAATCACTGCAGTTGATAAGCTAGCAACTTGGTTGTTAAGTGAATCTGGCTTCTCCACTGACTTTGCTTGTCAGAAGGTCGCAAAAGGGGATCACGTGACCCTAAGGCACAGCAACGGTCATAAATATGAATCATCATGAAGCATCTGAATTTTGATCACATGATCATGGGGATGGCTGCAAAGGCTGTAACTGAAAAAAGGTCGTAAGTCATTTTTTTCAGTGCCGTTGTAACTTTGAACAGTTACTAAACAAACTGTTGTAAGTCGAGAACTACCAGTAGTTGTATCCAGTGGTAAACCAAGTAGACAACACTCTACCCGCATATCCCTAAGTTATATTGTTATCTACCTCCCCTCTTCACTGCTATGTCCTGCCACATTCTATTCCAGAAATAATATCAATGGTCAAGGGAAGGAACCAAATGAACCGGGATTGAAGAAAAGGAGGTGCCTCAGCTAGTGCTCATTTAAGCACGACAGATAGTCCTCAACTTACGACTATTATTGAGCCCAAAATCTCTGCTGCTAAGCAAGAGTTGTTAAGTGAATTTTGACCCATTTTACGACCTTTCTTGCCACAACTATCAAGGAAGTAACACAGTTGTTAAGTGCATCTGGCCTCCCCTCTGACTTCGCTTGCAAGGGACCCAAAAGGTGATTGTGTGACCCCGGGACACTGCAACTGTCATAAATGTGAGGCAGTTGCCAAGTGTCTGAATTTTGATCATGTGACCATGGGGATGCTGCAATGGCTGTAGGTTTTCATACAACTGTTGCAGCATCCCCATAATCACATAATCAAAATTTCAGACTCTGCAACTTTTTCCAGTGCTGTTGTAACTTCAAATGGTCAGTAAACAAATGGTAAGCTGAAAATTACCTATATATATTTAGAGATGTGAAGGCCCGGAAAAAAACCCGGAAAAATTCAGAAAAAAAACGGTTTTTTCCCGTTTTTTTCCTGAAGTCTTTTTTGTTTTTTAAAAATTGGAAAAATTGAAAAAATAAAAAAAACATTGTGGAATTTTTTATTTTAACATGATGAATATAATATTTTAAGCAATGCATTTCTTCCTTTAGGAGGTGCTGCTATTGTAACAAGAAATAAATATTATAAAAAAGTAAATTCTGTTTGTGATAATTGTTTGGCTACACTATATTTTTAATATGCTAGTTGTGATAATTTTATGCCAAGTCAAATTGTCCATAGTCATATTTTATGTTCCTAAAGTAACAGAATGACTTTCAATCTTAAAAAGACAAAAAAGTGCTAATGTAGCATTTTTTTCAATTTTTCCGAAAATTTCCGTTCCCCCCCCCCAAAATAAACGGAAAAAAACCGGGGTTTTTTCCGAGCTTCAAAATTTCTGGAAATTTTACATCTCTATATATATTAAGTCAAAACCCTGAAATGGGTACAACCCTGGAAGTGAGAACCATTATTAAAGATAATTACACGTTATAATTCCCAAAAAAGATTTATTAAGTCCACGTCCACTATCTTTAGTCTGCAAATAGAGAGGGAGAGGTGAATAGAAGGAAGACAATGGATCACTTGAGCTTAATACTTTTCTTAACTCCAGCACGGATGCCAGACAATTCGCCTGCATATTTTTGCGTTTCTCTTCGGAATTCACGAACTTGTCCCCTTCTACGGATCTTGGCTTTTCTGAATTTCTCACGATGTTTGACCCTTGGGTTACGATCAATCTTCTTTCTTCTAGGCGTAAGGCCTTTATTTTTCAACATCTGGTACGTTGCTCCTCTCTTTTGGTCCGATTCCTGCTCTTCAACGACGAGATGACTCGTGCCTTCTTTTTCTTCTCGTTTCCTCTTCTTCTTAAGCATGATCTTTTCTTCCATTTCCTTGTAAAAATCCAATGCAGCTCGCTCATCAAAATCAGAATCGTCTGCGAGCTCGTCTTCAGCCTCATGGTTAGTAGAGTTCGGAGATTTCGTTTTCCTTTTATTAACCGTTTTTCTAACAAACGGCAGAGGCTTCTTCCTACTTTCCACCCCATCGGTCTCGTGACTACGGAATTCCTTAAGAAGCAGACGAACCTCTGGCAACAGTTTTTGGTCCACCGCCGCCAAGTCATTGATCAGGTTCCTGTAAGTGACAAGCCTTTCGATGACGGGATGGCCATGGATTGGAATCCTTTTCGCTTTCAGCACCAAGTAAAAACTGATGTTGCAGCAGTAGTTCAGATAGAGGTGGTACTTGGTTTGCAAATACTGGCCCCCTTTTCCCTCCGGGATGACTCCGTCCCCGATCATTTGCACGAGGGGCTCCAGTTCATCTCTGAGCTCCAGGACTTTGGATTCGAAGTCCTGAATCAGCTCCAGCAGTTCGGGAGATTCCTTCCTCAGCAATTTCAGCTGTTCTTTTTTAGAAAGGGACGCCAAGTCCTTGGCGATTTTCTGCCCGGATTCCTTTCCGCTTGTTGGCTCAGCTGTCCTGGTGTAAGCCTGAAGGAGATCCAAACCATAGTCTTCCTCGCCCAAGTTCTCCGCCATCCTCCTCTGAATGGCCTGAGCTTCCGCCTCTTCTTCCAGCTCCTCGGCTTCCACCTCTTCCTTGCTCTTCTTGGGGGCTTTGGGACGGCGGGCTGCCCCCTCGTAGTCCGTGCCATAGTAGAGCTTCTTCCTCTGACCCCAAGCCAGCTCATTGGGGAGGCCTGAGCCCCACCTGCCTTCGCCCCGCTGCTCTTCCAGGTCGCTGTCCATGTCCAGAGGCTCATCGTCCTCTTCCTCCTCCTCCTCCTCCTCCTCCTCACCAGGCCCCGCGTCCCCATCTTCCTCAGACTCGCTATTCTCGGACAGCTGCAGGCCCAGCACCTCTTCCACTTCTTCCTCCTCCTCTTCCTCCTCACTGCCCAGCGCCGCCAGCACCGCCTCCTCCAGCCGCCGCTCGTGGAAGTCGTCCGCCTCCTCCGTCACGCGCGGCTCCCCCGGCTCCGGCTCCTCCATCTTCTCTTCGCGCTCGGCCGAGGCCCGCAAAGCCGGCGGGATTTTCCGCCGTGCCTTCCCCATGATGGCCGCCGAACCTCTCAAAAAAGAAAAAGGAAAAACCGGGGAAACGAGACGGACGCAACGCTCTCGCCGGACGGGCAAGATACGACTTCCGGGTCGAGGTTCACGCCAACTCGGAGCCCGCTTCCGGTTTCCGGGTAAGGAAAGGGATGACCCTTCTTCTGTACTTGTCGCCTCTGTTCCGTACGCAATCTTGGCTTTTCCTCCCATTTCTTAACTTCCGGCGGCTGAGCTTCCGGTTCTGGAGCGCTTGGGGCGCTCTGTTTGAAAAAGGACTATAGAGAGTGGAGTTTGTTTGAAAGAGCGTTACGTCAGCGTGGTGTCCTTCCGGCTTTTAACTCTTTTGCCCGCCGCCATTCCTCTTCCCCTTGGTTTTCATAAGGAATATATTCCTTTTTTGGACATCTGGGGGAAATCCCTCTGCACGCCAACTCATTCTGTATTAATGATGTCTGCCCTTTCTTCTGTTTTCCATTTTATTTTTTCTTTCTGCTTTAGCTATTTATCATTATCCTCCACTCCTCCACTTGCAACAGAATACCTTATTCCACCAGACTTGAAATTTTGGGCTTAGACAACTTAGAACTACGTCGCCTTAGAACCGATCTAAATGTAGTTCATAAAATTATCTGCCACAATGTCCTACCTGTCAATGACTACTTCAGCTTCAACCACAACAATACACGAGCATACAATAGATACAAACTTAATGTAAACACACCATTCCTAAGGGGTCTGTAAGGGGCGTCCATAAGCGCACCAGCGTGCCTCCCGTCACTGTCCTACTGTCCTATTGTCCTTATCTATCTGTATTCGCTTTGATTATGTTTATGTTTATACCTATACCTGCTATCTTGTAAATGTTTGACAAACAAATAAATAAATAAATAAATAAATAAAAAATAAATAAATCATTATCTACCATTTACCTATCTATCAACCTCATGTCTGTCTACCATCCACCTACCTACCTACCTACCTATCATCTATCTATCATCTATTTATTATTATCTGCCATGTACCTATCAATCTTTGTCTATCGTCCACCCATCCATCTATCATTTATTATATACCATCTACCTACCTACCTCTCTCTCTCTGTCTATCATCTTCCTACCAATCTTTGTCTGTCTGTATCATCCATCTACCCACCCACCCATCTATTTATCTGCCTATCAATCTTTATCATCCATCCATCATCTACCTACCTACCTACCTACCTGTCTGTGTGTGTGTGTCTGTCTGTCTGTCTATCATCTACCTATCAACCTTTGTCTATCATCCACCCACCCATCCATCTATTTATCATCTGTCTGTCTATCTATCTATCTATCTATCTATCTATCTATCTATCTATCTATCTATCTATCATCTATCATATATCTATAACTATCATCTATCTACCTATCATCTATCTATCTATCTATATCTCTATCAATCATCTACCTACCGTACCTACCTACTTACCATATCCATCCATCCATCTATCAATCCATCCATCTATCATATACTTATTATTATCTACCATCTACCTATCAATCTTTGTCTATCATCGATCCATCTATCATCTATTATATACCATCTACCTATCTACCTCTGTCTGTCTGTCTGTTTGTCTGTCTATCTATTATCTACCATCTACCTATCAATCTTTATCATCCATCCATCATCTATTATTATATACCATCTACCTATCAATCTTTCTCTATCATCCATCCATCTATTATTATATACCATCTACCTATCTACCTATCTCTATCTGTCTGTCTGTCTGTCTTTCTATCATCTACCTATCAACCTTTGTCTATCTATCATCCATCCACCCATCCATTTATCATTATCTACCATTTACCTATCAACCTGTCTATCATCCTTCTATCGTCTACCTCTCTCCCTCTCTACCTCTCTATCTATCTATCTATCTATCTATCTATCTATCTATCTATCTATCTATCTATCTATCTATCTATCTATCTATCTATCTATCTATCTATCTATCTATCTATCTATCTATCGCTGTATAGTTACTATGTGCTACCTCTATCATCTATTTATCATTATCTACCATCTGCCTATCAACCTCCATCTGTCTATCATCTGTCTGTCTGTCCATCTAAATTAATTGGCTACCTAACTGCAGTGGATTCTACTGTCCATTTTTTATACTGTATGGCTACTGTGTCCTTTTTATTGCTGTTCCTTAGATTTGCAAACTAGTAATAGCCAGACAAAGGGATATGTAATTAACTTTACTGTCACTAAATTAATCTCTACAGGAAACTTCCAGGACTTGGAAGTGATGCAAGGTTTAACCTGGCTAGTATTTTTATTCATTTATTATTAAAAATTTATTTATAAGTAACTCAAGGTGGCATGTGGAGATAGCCAAGGAATACCAAGAATGGAGAGTAGCTTGGGAAGTCAAACGCCCATCTTGTTGCAAGGAAACTGCATCCAATGTGATCTGCTGAAGGGAGGGATGTAAAAATACAAGATGACAGTCACAATTGTGTGATGAAACCCCTGTGATCATGAATGCCGTCTTGAAGTTTTGGGTTCGCTCATGAACCACGATGTCCCTGATTGTGTTTATGTAGTGAGGAGTTGAATTTTCATCTTCTACCAGGAGATGGAAATAGTTACAGGTTTTCAAAGAGACCCTCTTCAAACACAGACTATCTTACCGTGTCTTATACAACAGATTTATAGACCTACCGTTTCCCGAAGGAGAGGTTTCATGAAGGGCTGCATGGAGAAATCTCCCCATTTCATCTCCTGCTTGGTTATAAAAAAAATTTTTTTTAAAGAGAAATCATTCTAGGGAACCTCAATTCCAAGCAGTCCCTTAGCTTCTTTCAAAAGTCAGAGTGACTTCAAGAGAAAGAAACCTGGGAGAAAAACTCTCAGAGTCAACCTCCTGCACGCAATTATCAAAATTGGGATAAGCTGTACTGTGCTGCTGATTACTGAATCTGAGAAGTAAGAGGCATGTAATGCTGATTACTTCACAGTAATTGATTACTCGATACTTCTTCGTCTGCAGAGTTAAGCTGTCCCCAAAGCGGCTATCATGACATGACTTCCAATCAAGGCAGGAATGGGGAGATTGCTAAGAAAAAGCCATTTGAAATGCTCTTTAAATTTGGGAGGTAGTCAGATGATTTCTGAGAACAGCTTTTTTAGACTCTTTTATTCGTTGGCCTCCAGTTCTCTTCATTTCACATTAACCTGGTTTGATTCTTGCCATTCTATTCCATTATACTAAAACGGTCTTCATAAAACAAGGATTGGATTTTGTACTTTTGAGGATAGGTTGTTAAAAATAAACTTAAAAACACAACCCATAATGGGAACTTCAGGCAGCCAGCATAAATAAAATTAATTTCCTGTTAAATTATTTTGGCATTTTTTATTTTACCTTGTTTTCTTCTGCTCCTTTTGGTTTCCCATTCTTCTCCCACAATCTCTTTAATCTTCTCTACAGTTTCTGAAAGTATAAATTCTTACAAAAAACCTGGGTTGTTTCTTCATTCTTTTCCACATGTTGGCATATTCTTAAAATAATTAGTCATAACATAGCCTACTTTATGCTTTACTGTTTATACCGTAAGGCCATGTTCCAATATATTTAATTCAGTTTCTTTCTTTTTCTCCAGAGATTAACCTTCCGTGCTATCAGAAATGGCAGGAGAACATAGCTCTATTTCAGAGGTGGGCGTCACATAATGTAACAACCGGTTCGCCCAGCATTGAAAATGTGAGCGCGCATGCGGCCTTCCGCGCATGTGCGCGGCTTCAAAAACACGACGATATAGGACGGAATAGCGCCGGGTCACAACTACCGGTTCCTCTGAACCAGTCCGAACCGGCAGCAGCCCACCTCTGCTCTATTTACTGTCAAAATGTACAAAATATCATACGTTTCTCTGTGTTTGAAGCCCATCCACAACGGCACAACGCCTGTGTAACCTCTGTTCTCCTTTCCCTAATGTTCTACAGATAGTCCTTGACTTATGACCACAGTCAAGCCCAAAATTTCCATTGCCAAGTGAAGCAGTTGTTAAATGAGTTGTGCCTCATTTTATGACCTTTTCTTGCCACGCTTGTTAAGCAACTTACTGCAGTTGTTAACTGAATCATGTGGTTGTTAAACTAATTTGACTCCCCCCCCCCTTGATTTCGCTTGGAGGGAGTTGGCTGAGAAGGTTACCAATGATGACCCCAGGACAGTCATAAATACATGCCAGTTACCAAGCATTCGAATTTTAGTCACATGACCACATGGATGCTACAACGGTCATAACTGAAAAATGGCCACATGTCCCCCTTTTTTTTAGTGCCATTTTAACTTTGAATGGTCATTAAACAAATAGGATGGTTACATGTAATATCTCAAAGAAGATGAAAAAGCTAATGTGAAATAATGGCTTTCTTATTAAACAGCTTTGAGTCTTTGTCCTGATTATTAAACCTGTCTATTTTACTCTTAATTCCTCCTCAATCATAGCAGCTGCACCTGTTTTGTGGTTTTCTTAAAAATAAACTGCCACCTGGGCTGTTTGCATACAATGGTTCCAGGGTTGGGCCTAATATATCACTTTGTGGGTATCGGATGCATTCTTTTTCCACCACAACAACTCTTGGAGTAATCTCATTGTTCCTCTGTTGCTGTGTCTCTTTTTTGACTCTGCACTTCATTGATTGAAAAGAGGCGCTGTGGAAAATATTCCCACATGGCAGTTTATAGAATAGAATAGAATTCTTTATTCTTTATTATTGGCCAAGTGTGATTGGACACACAAGGAATTTGTCTTTGGTGTATATGCTCTCGGTGTACATAAGGAGAATAAAATACATTCATCAAGAATAAAAAGATACAACAGTGATAGTCAAGGTTACTAATAAGCTATCAAATCGTACTAGGAAACAAATAAAAACAATATCAATTGAAAGATACAAGCAACATGGTTATCATGGTTGTATGGAGGCAGACAGGAGGGGGGAAAAGGCTATGTGACCATAGCATTACTTTTGACACTGAAATATCTGATTATACTTTAAAAGTAAAGTAGCTTTAATTGAAGTGAATTATTGATAATTTACAGGGAGATTTCAATACAGTTTCCTTGAAAAGTGAGCACAATTAACCAGTGGAACGGCTTGCCTCTAGAAATTGTGAATGTTCCAACACTGGAGGATTTTAAGAAGAGATAGGACAGCCATTTGTCTGAAATGATATAGGGTTTCCTGCTTGAGCTGAGGGTTGGACTAGAAGGCCTCCAAAGTCCCTTCCAATTCTCTTATTCTATTAAACCTGCCAAGGTTTCTATCTGATAACCACTTTGCAGGTTTTTTTTAGCTGGCACTCACCTTCAGCTAAAACAGCTTCCTTTGGGAGAGACTTTAACCAATCGGTTGAATAAATAAAATAATAAAATCCCATCAGTTGAATAAATAAAATCTCAGGCACTGATACTGCGAAGCAGGTGACAAGTGGCTTGAAGGACTGGAAGGGGAGGGTGGGTAAGGAGGAAGGACAGCCATTCACACCCAGGCTTTGGAGAAGACCCCAAAAAGGGACTGAACACAGACACACATGACAATTTACACTGACATTTCGATAACAGTTTCTTTGACATTGAGAACAATTAACCAGTGGAACGGCTTGCCTCCAGAAATTTTGAATGCTCCAACACGGAAGTTTTTAAAGAAAGGATTGGACAACCAATTGTCTGAAATGTATAGGGTCTCCTACCTGATCAGGGGGTTGGACTGGAAGACCCCCAAGATTCCTTCCAACTCCGTTATTCCATTATTCTGTTTGATACACAAATGGTTTGCAATTATTTTCTTGTATGATTTTTAAAAAACTTTCCGACCTAGTTCATAGCTTCCTGCATTTCCATCCAAAAATAGAATAGAAGAGAATAGAATAAAATAGAATAGAATAGAATAGAATAGAATAGAATAGAATAGAATAGAATAGAATAGAATAGAATA
>QLTV01004388.1:761805-775041 GCA_003457575.1 Thermophis baileyi
AAGGAATTTCTCCTTTGTGCATATGCTCTCAGTGTACATAAAAAGACAAGTTACATTCGTCAAGGATCATGAGGTACAACACTTAATGATTGTCATAGGGTACAAATAAGCAATCAGGAAACAATATTAATATAAATCGTAAGGATACAAGCAACATACAGTCATACAGTCATAAGTGGGAGGAGATGGGTGATAGGAACGATGAGAAGACTAATAGTAATAGTTATGAAGCCTTAGTGAATAGTTTGACAGTGGTGATGGAATTATTTGTTTAGCAGAGTGATGGCGTTCGGGGAAAAACTGTTCTTGTGTCTACTTGTTCTGGTGTGCAGTGCTCTATATTAATCCAAGGCAATCCCACTTAGTTTTCAAGTTTTCAAGATAAGCCATTGCCAAGTGGCTTCTTGCCAATTCCTAAGGTTTATTTAAGATTAACATAGGCAAAAATGAACACAAGTTGTGTGTGTGGGTTGACTTTCTTATTTATTCAGACTTTTCATCTCAAATAGTAGCATATTTTAACTGTTTTAACTCATTTCAATTGAGCTGAGTGTCCTCCAGGCAAAAATAAAACGAGGAGAGTTGGAAAAATGTTTGCAGAAAAGCTATATAAAATGACAAGTCAATAACTAAATAACGTTCTTATAGCTAGGAGTCAGACTAGTAGGGTCCCAGCCTTGCAGGTAGTCCTCGACTTATGACCACAATTGAGCCCAAACTTTCCAATGTTCAAGCCAGGCAGTTGTTAAGTGAGTTTTGCCCCGTTTTATGACCTTTTCGCCTCAGGCATTAAGCAAATCACCGCAGATGTTAAATGAATCATGTGGTCCTTAAGCAAATCTGGATTTTCCCATTGATTTTGCTTGTCGGAAGTCGGCTGGGAAGGTTACAAAGATTGGTCAGATGACGGGACCAGTGCAGCCGTCATAAAGACATGCCAGTGCCCGAATTTTGATCACGTGACCACGGGGATGCAGCTGCGAGGGTCGTAAGTGTGGAAAGCGGTCATAAGTCACGTTTTTCACTGCCGTTGTAATTTTGGTCACTAAACAAACGGTTGTAAGTAGAAGACTACCTTTTTGGACTCTTTGTTTTAAAGATGCAAGTAACACAGTTGGTGTCGGAAATTATTCCAGCACAAATTTCTTGCAATAAGAAGCAGATTAGCCTGAAGGGAAACCACGAGCATTTTTAACTAGCACAAGACCTGTATTGCACACACACACACACACACACACACACACACACACACACACACACAAATCAGGATCTGTCAACCGTGGCTTTAATTTGGGAAAACACTTATTATTTACTAGTAGCTGGATACCAGTGCTTCGCTACGAAACTATGTGATCCGGCTTGATAAATTGACAGTTAAAGCTTCAAAATTAATGAGTAGTTACGATCGGGCTTGATACATTGACACTTAAAGCTTGAAAATTTATGTAGAATGTGTAACTCCTTAGCATCAGAGCATGTTAATACAGTATAAGGCAACTGGCAGTTGGAACAGAGTTCTTTTCAGGTAGGGAGAGGGAGTAGAATGTCTAAACTCTCAGCCTGCAGGCTGGATGAGTCACGCGCTGGCCACGCCCATGCCCGGTTTAGCGAAGGGGTAGCATCAGGTGTTAATATAAGGCAACTGGCAGTTGGAACAGAGTTCTTTTCAGGTGGGGAGGGGGAGTAGAACATCTTAACTCCTTAGCATCAGAGCGTGTTAATTAATATAATACTGTATAAGAAATACTAATGATCTGATGGTCATTTCGAAAAATCCTTTCTTAGTGAGCACCTAGAAGCCAAGAGGAACATACATGCCAAGTTTCAAGTTTGTAGGCTTTACAGAGATTTCGTGATGAGTGAGTGGTATTTGGCTTTTATATATATATAGATTTAAGTGTATTAGGCACCCAGCTCCAATAGAAACGTAGAGGAGAAGAGGCAGTTTTGATCAGACATGAATGACAAAATTCAGATTGGTTAAACCTAGCAGAGAGGCGAACTTTGCTTCGAAAAGCTTAATTCTCCTACCTGTCATTCTTCAGATGGCAATAAACAGAATTCCTAATGTTCTCAGAAATTCATTATTAGTTATGCTCCCTGTAAACTTTCCATGGACTGTCCGCTTCTCGTTGCTTCAGTTAGTCCTCGCCTTAACGACCATTCATTTAGTGACCATTCAACGGCGCTGAAACAAAAGGGACTTCTCACCCTTTTTCACACAACTGTGGCAGCATCCCCATGGTCACGTGATCAAAATCCGGATGGTCGGCCACTGGCTCATATTTATGACGGTTGCGGTCTCCCTGGGTCATGCGATCCCCTTTTGCGACCTTCTGACGAGCAAAGTCAATGGGGAAGCCAAATTCACTTAGCAACCAGGTTCCTGATTTAACAACGGCAGTGATTCACTTAACGATGACGGCAAGAAATGTCGGGACATGGGAGAAAGCTCATTTAACAACTGTCTTGCTTAGCAACCGAAACTTTTGGGTTCAATTGTGGTTGGAAGTTGAGGACTACCTATATTTTAAACTCCCTCTATGATCTGCAGCTTCTGTCCACGTCACACCCTGTCTGCCCTTTGGCTGCTTTTAACCTAGTGGAAATATAATAATCATATCTTTATTTGGGGTTTAAGCCTTGCTTTGTACTCTAAAGTATGTTGGATCCAGTTGTGGTTAATAGTGGGTAGCTGAAGTACTTGTGTTACGCTGGCATTTTCTGAAGACGAGACCAAGACATCCCACCTGATGCTAATAATATATTACTTCGAAGTCTTGGTTTGAAAATTCAACTGGGAGCGTCCTCGGCAAAATAGCTCATCTTTTTGGTTACAGACCCAACAAAGGAACTGAAACTTTATTCTTTAGAAATCAAACTGTGGTCAGAAGGTGGGTGTTTTTAAGTGGGTGCTTGAAGGCAGTTAAGGGCAGAACCCTACAGCTGAAGGACTGAAAAAGGCAGCTTGAAATCTAGGTAAAAATTACTGTCTTGTACAGTCCGCAACAGTTTATTCTAATAAAAATGTGAATTTGCTAGTCAATGCAAGAATATCTGTGTCACAGCTACCTTTGTTTGTGGTCACGGTTCCCACGTAACTGCCATCTTTCCCCCCCCCATCATTTTTCTCTTTCCTGTCTCTCCCCCTACACACACACACACACACACACACACACACACACACAACACACACACACACACACACACAGATTGGGTGTGTATACTTTATACATACACACATACATGTTGAGTGTGTATACTTTATACACACACACACACACACACACTTATTTAATATAATAACAGAGTTGGAAGGGACCTTGGAGGTCTTCTAGTCCACCCCCCTGTTCAGGCAGGAATCCTATACCTGGTGGTCCAATCCAGGGGTGGGTTCCAACTTACCTCGCTGCCGGTTCGCTTCCTCCCGTGCCGCGTGGGCGCGCAGAAAGGGCGCATGCGCGCTTTGCGCGCACGCACATGCACATTAACAAAAAACTTTAAAAAAATTAAAAAAAAATAAAAAAAACAAAGCCAAAAAAAAGATGGCGACCGCATGCACAGTGCCGGAAGTCGGCTTCTGCGCATGCTCAGAAGGAAAAAACATTAAAAAAACATTTAAAAAAATCAAAAATAAAATAAATAAAAAATAAAAAAAATTCAAAAAAAAGATGGCGGCCCCCACGGACCGGCACCGACCGATCCGGTTCAGTGACGTCATTGTGACATCACCAGCGGGCCGCTACCAGTTCAGGAGAACCAGTCCAAACCGGAAGGAACCCACCCCTGGTCCAATCTCTTCTAAAAAAAACCTCTGAAGGCAACTCATTCCACTGATTTATTTTCACTGACAGAAAATTTCTCTTTACTGCCAGGTTTACTTCAGCTTTACTTCTGTCCTTGTTTAGTTTCCACCCATTGCTTCTCGTCCTGCCTTCAGGTGCTTTGGAGAATAGCTTGACCCCTCCTCTTCTTTGTGGCAGCCCCTCAAATATTGGAATTGACTGCTATCATGTCATCCCTTCTACAAGGGGCTGTAGAAGTGGACAGTGATTTAGAAAACCTTCACGTGATAACAATTTATCACTATGAAGGTTTTATTTTTTATTTTTTAAGATGCCGCAAGTGGTTTGTGGTTTCTGCTGTAAAAGAATAATGGAACCATCTATAACTATAACAGATATTATTAACTATCCCACTGGAAATTGGTGTCTTTTTATATTAGCTGAAAACTACCGTGTTTCCCCGAAAATAAGACCCCGTCTTATATTTTTTTGAACCCTGAAATAAGTGCTTGGCCTTATTGCCATGCACTCAAAAGCCCGATTGGGCTTATTATCAGGGGATGTCTTATTTTGGGGGAAACAGGGTATCTAAATCTAATTCTGTGCCACATACTACGATATTCTATTTATGCCCCAGTGGTCTCTCAGCGATAGTATCTATTCCAGAAAAAATTAAATTCCCAGTTGTATTGCAGTACAGATAGTGCTCGAGTTACGACCACAATTGAACCCAAACTTTATGTTGCTAAGTGAAACATTTTTTAAGGGAGTTTGCCCCATTTTATGACCTTTTTTGCCGCAGTTGTTAAGTGAATCGCTGCATTTGTTAAGTTAGTCACACGGTTGTTAAGTGAATCTGGCTTCCCCATTGACTTTGCTTGTCAGAAGGTCGCAAAAGGGGATCACATGACCGCAGGGCACTGCAACCGTCATAACTATGAGGCAGTTGCCAAGCCTCTGAATTTTGATCATGTGACCATGGGAATGCTGCAACGGTTGTGTGAAAAACGGTCATAAGTCATTTTTTCAGTGTTGTTGTAACTTGGAACGGTCACTAAATGAACTGCTGTAAGTTGAGGACTACCTGTACTAGACAACATTAATTTGTTGAGTTCCAAATCAGTGTTTTTCAAACTTGGCAACTTTAAGAGGTGTGGATTTCAACTCCCAGAATTCCTTAGCCAGTATGCTGGCTGGGGAATTCTGGGAGTTGAAGTCCACATCTCTTAAAGCTGCCAAGTTTATTTATTTATTTAATTTAATTTTATTTATTTATTTTGTCAAGCATATATAAGCTTACAGAAAAAGTATAAACATGACTGTGAATACATAAAATGTATAAACATGGTAATGAATACATGAGATGTTTACGAATACATGGGGACATTAGGACAGGGACGGTAGGCACGTTGGTGCGCTTATGCACGCCCCTTAAAGACCTCTTAGGAATGGGGTGGGGTCCACGGTAGACAGTCGAAGGTTAAAGTTTTGGGGGTTTGGGGAAGAAACCACAGAGTCAGGCACTGACCACTCTGTTGCTGAAGTCGTATTTTCTGCAATCGAGTTTGGAGCGGTTTACCTTAAGTTTGTATCTATTGTGTGCTTGTGTATTGTTGAAAAACACTGTCCCAGAGCATCACAACTTGCTCAAAGCACATTTGTAACCTCGCACATTTTATGTTGCATATTTTTCCATTTATACTATGTGTGTCTCTCTCAATGCACAAACTGCTATCGATATGAATAAAAACCCTTAATAAAGTAGGGAAGAGAAAACGCTGCTGTCTAGCTTTCAAAGAATGGGGAGGTTTCCTCTTTGATTAGTAAACCGACAATCGTTTGTGGTTTCACAATGTCTGGTCACAGCCTTCAGTGCATCTCGCCTGTAATCAGCTTTGATCTTTCAGGGAGAAAAAAAACTGGTGTGTAACACTTCCACACACACCTTCCTTGTTGAGGAGCGCACAGCAGGGAACACCTGAACCCAAGACTTAAAGATGAAAACTTCTTGGATGTCCTATGGAATTGGGATCATTTTTTGCAGCATAGTTCTAGTGACAGGTAAGTGAAATTGATCAAGAGAAATCCCTGCAGAATTGTTCATGCAACCAGGAAAAAAAAAATTGCCCATTGTTTTAACTGGCACATCCATCCCTTAATAATTCTCCTAGGAGACTTTTTTTAAAAAAATAAATAATCCTGGTATAGGAGGCTTAATATATTTTGCTAGATGGTTTAAAATACTGTAAGCTAGGGATGTGTGTGCATGTATATGTGCACACACCCACATACAAGCATTGCTTTATCTGATACATTCATCTCTTGATGTGGTTTATAGGGGACTTTTTAACAGTAATTTAGTAAAAGTAAGAGTGTGTATCTTTTTCCTACTGTATTATCATATAAGGAGTGTTGATAGATAGATAGATAGATAGATAGATAGATAGATAGATAGATAGATAGATAGATAGATAAGAGATAGATAGATAAGAGATAGATAGATAGATAGATAGATAGATAGATAGATAGATAGATAGATAGATAGATAGATAGATAGAAAGATAGTGATAGATAGATAGATAGATAGATAGATAGATAGATAGATAGATAGATAGATAGATAGATAGATAGATAGATAGATAGATAGATAGAGATATAAAATTGCTCTATTTGTAGAAACTTTCTATAATCTTAGAGTTTATAATTTCAGTTGTAAAACTTTACTTTGCATTACCCACAGAGCACAATAAAGATTATTCGTTAAATTAAGAAATGCTTGAATAAAATGATTATTTTATCCTACTTTAAAGTGATCTAGGGATAATAATAGCTATTTGTTAAAAGTAAGAAATTCTGTAATAAAATAACTTATCATGATTTAAAAGTGATGGGGGGAAAGGGTACACATAAAAATATTCATCAACTAATTCAGCATTCCAGTATTTCTTGCATTTTAAAAAGTTTTACTGGTTGCTGTGTGTTAAAAGTAAGAAATGTTGGAATAAAATGCTTATTTTATCCTCATTTAAAATGTTGGGGGACTAATAACGGCTATTTGTTAAAACCAAGAAACGCTGGAATAAAATAAATTATTTTATCCTGATTTAAAAGTGATGGGAGGAAGAGGGGACACATACAAATATTCATTAAATACTTCTAATTCAATAAAAATGAGCACTCCAATATTTCTTGCATGTAAGAAGTCTCACTGGTTTCTCAAAAGTAAGAAATGTGGGACCAAATTCCTTATTTTATCCTGATTCAAAGTGATGATGGGAGACAGACACCTAATTTAAACTCTTTTAATGCAATAAAATGAGCATTCCAGTATTTTTTTTACATTTAAAACATTTCATTCCTTACATTTTCATAGCTATGCTTTAAAATAACAATCCCAAGGTGCTTGATCCTAACAAAACTGTTTGGTTTGATTTTATGGGATAAATTGTGAAGTTCTCCTTCCTTCCTATTTAAACAAATGGAGTATATCACTTTTGCCTTGTGAATTTCAATATCTTTCGATATTTTACCATCCTCCCTGTGGATATGTCTTTTTTCAGACTTGACTGTTAGAGCTCATTTCTGGTAGAAACAGCCTTCGCTGTATTTCTTAAATCCCTCAAAAAGTCGTTCAGAAGGATGACTAACTGCAGAAGCTGGAATTGGAAAAGAAACCCAGATGGATGGACATTAACTTTTTTAAATAAATGTTTTATTAAAGTTTTACAAAACACATAAAACACAGAGGAGAAAGAGTAAAGAAAAAAGAAAAGAAAAGCAAAAGTGTAGAAAAGAAAGAATCAAAAGGAAAAAAAATAAAAAGAAGGTTCCAATTTCCTTTGCAATCAATATAAATACAATTACAGAATGATCACTCATTCAGAATGTTTTATAGATTTTGAATTAAAAGAAAAACCCTAACAGTTTTTTGTATAATCCAGGTTTTTTTCTAATCATAAAAACCTGAAATAATAAATGCATTTTTCTGCAAATGTGCTCACAACCTTGTGCAAAAGGGGGAAATAGAAAAATATGCAGTTGTTAACAGAGCTGCACCCTTTTACTTAAAGGAATCCTGACCTGGATCCTCAAAATTGAAAACTAGAACATAGAATAATAGGGTTGGAAGGGACCTTGGAGGTCTTCTAGTCCAACCTGCTACCCATGGCAGGAGATTCTATATACCATTCTGGACAAATGGTTGTCCAATCTCTTCTTAAACTCTCCAGTGATGTAGCACCCACAACTTCTGGAGGCAAGTCGTTCCACTGATTAATTCTTCTCACTGTCAGAAAATTTCTCCTTAGTTCTAGGTTGGATCTCTCTTTAATGATCTTCCACCTGTTACTTCTTGTCCTGCCTTCAGATACTTTGGAGAATAGGTCGATCCCCTCTTCTCTGGGACAGCCCCTCAAATATGGGGACGCTGCTATCATATCATACCCTAATCCTTCTCTTTGATAGGCATATCTAGCTCCCTCAATCGTTCATCGTGTGGTTTAGCCTCCAGCCCAGGAGTGGGTTCTAACTTACCTGGCCGCCGGTTCGCTTCCTCCCGCGCTGCGTGGGCACGCACGTGTTGTGTGCCGCACGGCCTTGTGCGCATGCGCAGTGCCGAAAACCCAGCTTCTGCGCATGCGCAGAAGCAAAAAGCAGCTTCTGCGCGTTCGCAGAAGCCAAAAACAAAATGGTGGCGCCTATGGCGCTGCCGAGAGAGCCAGTTCGTGGGCGTGGCCAACTGGCGATCGCTCCCGGTTTGGCGAACGGGGGAAAATTCCTGCTACCGGTTCTAAAGAACCGGTCCGAACCGGGAGCAACCCACCTCTGCTCCAGCCCCCTAATCATCTTTGTTGCTCTTCTCTGCACTCTTTTCTAGGGTCTCAGCATCTTTTTTGTATCATAGTGACTAAGTAACAGTCAGCTCAACAAGTTGAAGGTTTCCCCATCATGGTATCTCCAAGGAGAAAGTCCAACGGATGTTAATGACCTCTGAAAAAAATGAAAAGATGAAAACATCCACACATGTACACACAACAGACTTGTCAATTAGAGGGGGGGGGGGAAGCTTTAAGAAGTCCAGCCTTTGACTGACCTATCTGGACAACAATGGAGATGGGTCATCTTTTTTCAATTGTGCCTCATTCATGCAAGTCAGTCTTGATACCCTCCCTCCCTCCCTCCCTCTCAAGTAAACTGTTGGGGTCACACATTAAACAGGGCTGAATCAGGCAGGAAGCATGAGTGTGGGGCAGCCATTCTTTTAATAAATTCTATTTTCGTTTAGTCCTCTCCCTCCCTCCCTTCCTCTCTCTCCCTCTCTCCCTCCCTCCTTCTCCCTCTCTTCCTTCCCCCCTCCCTCTCTCTCTCCCGCCCCCCTCTCCCTCCCTCCCTCTCTCTCCCTCCCCCATCTCCCTCCCTCCCTCTCTCTCTCCTTCCCCCATCTCTCTCCCTCTCTCCCTGTTGGGGGGCACACATTAAATACGGCTGAATCAGGCATGAAGCGTGAGTGTGGGACAGCCATTCTTTTAATAAATTCTATTTTCTTTTAGTCCTCTCACTCCCTCTCTCTCTTTCTCTCTTCCTCCCTCCCTCCCTCTCTCCCCCCTCTCTCCATCCAGGAAAGGAGCTACAGGTAATGGGGGTTTGACATTAGGGCAACATCAAGATGAAATTAGCCCCCCCCCCAAATCAAATGCAGCTTTAGAACTACAGGCGACCCACAAGTTTTTAGGAGACTGCAGGCATTCTGCATTCAGAAGCCTCGACAGAAGAATGTTCTAGAGAACGTCTCTGATTAAGTCTACAGGTTCTGCCTTTTGGGTCAGTTAGAAAGTGGGAAGGTTGATTTGGAATCAGGGTTGGAACGCCAGACGAGGCTTCGCTTTGCACAATATATTGAGTCAATATATGATTGGCTAATTTGGGGATTGCTATATTCACAAACCCAGCCAGCATTGCAGAAAGCGTAGAGAAAGAGGTGACTCAGCTAATTTCAAATATTCGTTTGTCATCTAAAGATTAGCTTGCAAACTCCTCCCTTGTGTCTGAAAATGCACCTTGAAAGGCCTGGGGGTTTCGGTTTCCTTTGCACCTATCCTAAATTTAGCTTCCGGCCCTTTTCAGATGCATTTCTCAATATTATTAATAGTCCAACTTCTCTTTCAGCCAGCCTTGATGTCTCATAACTGTTGGACACACACATGTGATTAAAATCAAACCCTGGATTAAAAGGCATTCAAGAATGTTCTCATTTCTTATGGTTTTACTGACGCATTTCATTTGAATAACAAAATGGCAGAGTTGGAAGGGACCTTGGAGGTCTTCTAGTCCAACCCCCTGCTCAAGCAGGAGACCCTCTACCATTTCATACAAATGGTTGTCCAATCTCTTCTTAAAAGCCTCCACCGTTGGAGCGCCCACAACTTCTGGAGTGAAGACGTTCCACTAATTCATTGTTCTAACTGCCAGGAAATTTTCTCCTTAGTTCTAGGTTGCTTCTCTACTTGATTACTTTATTTGTTTTAAGCTTACTGGCAGGAGGAAGATGAAGAGAAAGTTCTGGTGGACAACAAGTGCCAGTGTGTAAAGGTGACATCAAAATTTGTCCCAGATAAAGAGAACCCTGAAGAAAAAGTCTTGGAGAGGAACATCCGTATCATGTAAGTGATGCTTTATCTTCCCTCTGCATTTTGCGTTTCTGAAAGACGTCATCAGAGAAAGGAATGGGGGCAAGGACAGAGATGCACAACTGCTGGAGCAAGCGTGGACAACCTGAGCTCACCCATACCCCAATCTTTTTGTAGCTCTCAAAGCTCCTCCTAACAGAATAATAGAATAACAGAGTTGGGAGGGACCTTAGAGGTCTTTTAGTCCAACTTGCTGCTCAAGCATTTCAGAAAGATGGTTGTCCAACACCTCTTCTTAAAAACCTCCAGTGTTGGAGCAACCACAACTTCTGGAGGCAAGCCGTTCCACTGATGAATCTTTCTCACTGTCAGGAAATTTCTCCTTAATTCTAGGTTGGATATCACTTTTTTGATCTTCCACCTGTTACTTCCTATCCTGCCCTTGGGTGCTTTGGAGCAGGGGTCACCAACCTTTCGGACCTCAGAGACCACTAAATTCATAATTTTAAATCCCGCAGACCACTAATATGATCTGCCTAATGACCGGCTGGGTGGGCGTGGCTAGGTGGTCATGTGACTGGGAGGGCATGTCACTCGATGTCACTCACATTGAGGGGCGCCTCGCCGGCCTCTACTCGCCCCTCCCCTCCCAGCCACTCCTCGCCTCCCCGCCTGGGCTCCTTAGGGCCCCAACAGGAAGCAGTTGTTGGAGCATAGCAGCCACCACGAGAAAGAGTTGGCAAAACAGCTGGCTCAGTTCAAATTGGATCTGACCGAGAAGGAGGCTCAGCAGATCAGCAGAACTGAGGACTACGAGCATAGGTTTTCCAAGCAGAAGGAAGACCTGCGGGAGTGCAAGGCACAGGATTTCCAAGCAGAAGGAAGACCTGTGGGAGTGCAAGGCCAGGTACCGGCGCCTGGAGGCTCAGCTGGCTGAGATGGTCAGCCAGTTCCAGGCCATGATGCAGTCCCACTGGAACAAGGCCCTCTGGCTCTTCACCACCAGCGGCACTTCCCTCCAGCCTTTGCCCAAAGCCCTGCACCAGGAGGCCGAAGCAGACCCCAAGTCGGAAGTTCTGCCCCCTTCCGCCCCCTACAAAAAGACCCCGAAGGGGGAGACTCTCTGCAGCAACACAAACATTCATTGCACGTATCCGGCCCAGGGGCCGTAGTTTGAGGACCCCTGATTTAGTGCAATATAAAAAATGCAAACAATTTTTCTGCGGACCACCAAAATTTTCTCACGGACCACCAGTGGTCCACGGACTACCAGTTGGTGACCGCTGCTTTGGAGAACAGGTCAACCCCCTCTTCTCTGGGACAGTCCCTCTCAAGTATTGGAAGACTGCTATCACATCACTTCTAGAGCTACAGGAAGAGGTTAACCAATGACCCGGAACGTTGATGATGGAAATATATTTCAGCCTCAGATTTGTCCGCTTTTCCATTCGGATAATTATAATTCTCCAATCCAGTAGAGATTTGCCAACTGTTTGAAGATCAAAGTCTTCCAACCCTTAATGCCCCTTTCCTCCTTCACACAATCATTCAGAGCTTGGGCTATTCTAGTGTCAGAACATTTTGATCCCAACGTTTTACATATATTTACCATCCAAATATTTTCGTTGGTGAAAATACCATACTGGTTCAGAGAACCCATGTTTAAACTTTAATTTAACCCACACTGCATATCGGACATTAATACAATTGAGAGAGTGCAAAAATATTTCACGAGAAGAGTCCTCCACTCCTCCACGCACAACAGAATACCTTATTCCACAAGACTTGAAATTTTGGGCTTAGACAACTACGTCGCCTTAGAACCGATCTAAATGTAGTTCATAAAATTAGCTGCCACAATGTCCGACCTGTCAATGACTGCTGCAGCTTCAACCACAACAATACACGAGCACACAATATATACAAACTTAAGGTAAACCGCTCCAAACTCGATTGCAGAAAATACAACTTCAGCAACAGAGTGGAATTGGAAAAACTTTAATCTTAGACTGTCTGCCGTTGACCTCACCCCATTCCTAAGAGGTCTGTAAGGGGCGTGCATAAGCGCACCAGCGTGCCTACCGTCCCTGTCCTACTGTCCTATTGTCCTCATCTATCTGTATTCACTTTGATTATGTTTATGTTTATACCTATACCTGCTATCTTGTACATGTTTGACAAACAAACAAACAAACAAATAAATAAATAAATAAATAAATAGATCTAGTCTCTTCTACATCTTCTAGTCTCTTCTACATCTTTGACAGAGACAGGGGATTATGGGAGATAATCTTAAGACAATTGGAAAACATTTGTAGTAGGACAAATATAGATTCCTGTTGCATTTCATGAGAGCAAATTAATATGCAGTCGTTTTTTTAAAATTTCCTTTTTACAGGATTCCCCTCAATGCCAGGGAGAACATTTCTGATCCCACGTCACCCGTGAGAACCAAATTTGTCTACAAGATCTCCAAGCTGTAAGCCTTTCTCTTATTTTATCTATGGAGATTCTCAGTCCTCCAAAGTCCCCCAAAGTTGCTTTTTCCAAAAGGCAGCTGGCCTTTGTTTTTCCTTTTGGGCCTAGTAGGCCTCCCTGCAGCCTCCTGGGAGCAAAAACGTGCCATGGGGGGGCTGCCACGCCCCCCATGCCCCGTTTTGGGCCTAGTAGGTCTCCCTGCAGCCTCCTGGGAGCAAAAACGGGCCACGGGGGGGCTGCCACGCCCCCCATGCCCCGTTGTGGGCCTAGTAGGTCTCCCTGCAGCCTCCTGGGAGCAAAAATGGGCCACGGGGGCGGGTACACCACACACACACACACACCGCCAT
>QLTV01004388.1:788951-801705 GCA_003457575.1 Thermophis baileyi
GGGAGAGGCGAGGAAAGGAAAGGAAAGGAAAGGAAAGGAAAGGAAAGGAAAGGAAAGGAAAGGAAAGGAAAGGAAAGGAAATGACTTTGTGAACATAAATATGTCACCGAAATCTGGCTCCAGACCAATTGCCAAGAGACATCCAAGGTCAGTGTCAGCCAGCATGAGACCTTGATTCTAGCACCTGATTAACCTCGCTCTCTCCTGTGCAAACTGGTCAGTGACCAAAGGACAGACAAATGCTTCCAGGTAATCCGAAACCAACCCTCATCAGCAAATAGATATATTATCAGGAAAGTTCTGGAAGAGGCCTAAAAAGGAAGGACTCCTTTGTGAACAGGAGTGAACGAAAGCCTCAGCCTCGAAATAAGGAACATGCTAGCTAGAGTAATATCCCTTCCGTCTGGAGTACAAAATGTGCCAAGAAGGGAGGCCTGGAGGCTGTTTTCTGTTTATTTAGCTGAAAACAGTGGCAGCCTTTTCTCTTGTACTTTGAGTTGTAATAACAGCAAAAAAATAAAATAAAAAAAAAATCCCTCTCTTGTTATTCCTCAGGCGTGGGAGATTAACACGGGGAATTTCCTATCCTTGTTGAGCTCAAGGAAAGAGAATCCACCCTCCGTATCAGTTTAGAGATAGCAAGGGTTGTGACAAATGTACCGAAGTTCACTACTTCCCAACAGTCTCTGAACTCAGAAAAAAATTTCCCCTGGAACAGAGATAAAATTTCACAAAAGCCTCAGTTCACCCTGGCGTAAAGGAAAACTTGACCTCTATGCATCCCGGAGGTCAATTTGTTTGGAAGGCACGTGTTTTCCCCGCAGAAGGATCTGGATTGTGTGAGAAGTTTTCTATCCAAACAGATTTTATTCTTTATACTGTTTGTCCAATCTCTTGTCCTGGTTCGTTCTGTGTGATGGTAGAGGTGGCCCTGAAACAGATCCGTGGTCCATCTAACTGAGTTCTGCAGCCCCTTGGGGCAGGACAAGGTGTCTGTTGTGGCCCACCAGCGGCCTGTGCAGCTGGTACCTGAGTCGGACAGCGAGGAGACTGTAGAGGACTCGGTGCCAGAGGCAGGGATTCAGCCAGGGCCTTCAGAACCTCCAGAAGCTCCCGTAAGTGAAGAGCCTCTTCTTAATGCACAGGCGCGCAGAGCTGCCAAAAGGCAGGAATGGCTCCTCAGGAGGAGGTCTCCTCAGGAGTAAGGCTTGGGACTAATTGGCCACTCCCTTAGCCTATTTAAGGGATGACAATGACTGAGCCAAATTGCAGGAAACAATGGTTCATATTCCTTTGAGTCTTGATTCCAGAAAGGTCTGATTTGCTCCCTCTCCCTCTCCCTCTCCCTCTCCCTCTCCCTCTCCCTCTCCCTCTCTCTCTCTCCTCTCTCGCTCTCTCTTCTCTCTCGCTTTGGAAAATAGGTTGACCCCCTCTTCTTTGTGGCAGCCCCCTCAAATATTGGAACACTGCTATCATGTCACCCCAAGTCCTTCTTTTCCTCCGAAGATGCCCTTGGTCTGGGAAACCGGCAAGTCAGCAATTAGAAACCAACACTTAGTTTCTCTTTCTTGTTAAGCAACTTTCTTTTTTAAAAAAATATCCCTCTGGGAATTTACCCTGAGAGCTCCATGTTAATGTAATTCGTGCACCAAGTCAAGGGATTTTCTTTGCCACCATAAATAGGGCTCTGTGTCTGTTCAAATGCCTGCCAAAACAGCTCCTTATGATTTATTATGAGTCATACTGTAAGTCCTGAGAATCGTCTTGGCAGAAACACACTTGGTATAATTATAAATTAAATATAGTCTTTAGTAAAAATGATTAGAGGCTCAGGTCATTAGACTCCAGCGACATTCTTTATTGCCCAAGCACCCAAAATTTCCACCCCACAAAATGTACTTTTAAAGATTTGGAGCCCAATGAATGTGGAGATGGGACGAGACAATAGGTTAGAAGAGTGTTTCACAGTCTTGGCCACTTGACGATGTGTGCACTTCAACTCCCAGAATTCCACAAACCAGCTTGCTTGCTGACTCGGGAATTCTGGGAGTTGAAGTATCCAAGGTTGAGAAACACTGTTTTAAGCTCAACAGTGGAAATGTGGCTCCAATAAAGGAGAATATTTGTAGCTCAGGATTGAAATGATGGGTCCTTGGCATTCTCTGAGTTTGGTTGTTTTCTTGCAGGCATTTCACTACCAAACTAGGTAACATCATCAGCAGGGGTGGGCTTCAGAAATTTTAGCAAGGGGTTCTCTGCCCAGTTGCTGGGTGGGCATGGCCTAGTCGGCCTCCTGCACCACGGCGGGGTGGGGGGCATTTTTGCCCTCCCTGGGCTCTGGAGGCTTTCCTCGAGCCTCCAGGAGGGCAAAAATGGCCTCCCCAGGCTCTGGAGGCCCTCTGGAGTCTGGAAAGAGGCCCGTTTCCAGCCTTCCCGAACTTCCGGTAGGCCCATTTTCCGCCCTCCCCGAGCTTCCGCGCACGCCCTGCACTTACCTGCATCCAAAACGGGCCGCGTGGAGACTGCTGGGAGGGGCGGGGTGGGCGGGGCCATCCAGGAGTGGGATTTGGGGGTTCTCCGAACTGCACAGAATCTTAGCTAGAGGTTCTCCTGAACCCCTGCAAACCCCCAGCAGCCCACCCCTGATCATCAGTATTAGAAGGGAGTGGTGTTTGTGGAGAGGGAGAGGAAGAGGAGGAGGAGGAGAAGGAGGAGGACTGTGGGGTTCTTGGTGCTCTCTGAGCTTGGGTGTTTTCATGCAGACGTTTCATTACCAAACTAGGCAACATCATCAGTGCTCAAATGTGACTACTATAACTACTATTGAAAGACCTTTGTAAAAACGTGGGCAGAAATGCATGTTCTCACCTCTACAGGAATGCTTTCTTCAAAATTTGGGTAGAGTGCTAAGGGGTGTTGGCTGAGGCAGTATTCAACTTGAGCAACGTGGTCCTTTTGGGTTTGGCTCATCAGGCTGAGCTTCGAAGTGTAGCTCTGTGGCTCCGATAGCCTCTTTCTGGATCTCTGGGATGCTCTGAGAAGATGCTTAGGTTTCTCGGAGAGAAGAAGAGGGCTAGGTCCTTTTGCTGGTTGGGTGAGGATACTCTCACCTGAAGGAAGGAAGGCCCCTCTGGAATAATCCAAATTGCTCCTCAGAAACAGCCAGTGTTGACCGTTCAAGGAACCGGAGAATCTGGATTTGGGAGCGCCGTGCCGTTGAAAAAACTGGAAAGGCATGTCTTCACCCGCTAGATCTGACAAAAAAATAGCCACACTCGTTAGGGGTTATCCCTTGGTTTGGCTGACCTTGCAATGGCTGAAGTGGGCTGAGCCACCCACACCAAGCAGGGCAGGCAAAGCTGTTCTCCCTCACTGGTTTTGCATCTGTGTTGAGAACAGCTTCTTGGCTTAATTTCATAATTGCAATTTATTCACGCCAGATGTTTTCCGCCTCTGGAGCACCAGGATGCAGCTTCTGTTGGCTTCAGATTGCACCAAGGGATTTGCAGAGCAAACTGAGATCGATGCCATTTTCTTCCTCCTCCCCCCCCCCGCCCCCGGCAAAACACCCCAAAGATAGAAAAAAAAGGGGGGACAGCCCTACTCCCTCTGGGGGGCCCTGACAGATGCTCTTTGGATAGCATTTTTTTTTTTTTTTGGCACTCTCTGATGTAGCGTCTGGATAGACGTCACTCCTAAAATTCAACTACTTTTCCTACAACGCTTTATTTATTTTCTTCCAGGTGGAAGTCTGGCAGCAATTTTTTTCCTCTCAAAAATGAGCTCAACAAAAATGTAATTGCTGTATTCTTATCATCCTTGGTAAAAAAAAAAGTGTTTGTTAAGTAGTGGCAGCATCGCTGCGCTGGGTATCGTGGGATGTGCTTTTGCTCAGAAAAATGCAAGTATTATATTAGGGAAGTTTTCTGTATGATTCTTATTCCTCTTTTGCTCCTGACAAGCTCATTCTGGTTCCCACAAAGTTTTGTAATACCAGAGTAATAACATGAAAGTGAAAGGAGGAGGAGGAGGAGGAGGAGGAGGAGGAGGAGGAGGAAGAGGGAATAATTTGAAGTAAAGCCTTTTTATTAGTTTCATAATGATATTATCATTACAGTTCTATTTTCATGCTCATTTTTAATCCTGTATGTATGCTTAAAAATATGTTATATTCATTAAAAACTGCACATTCTCCTCCCCCCCCCCCACACACACAATTTGGGGAAAGAAAACCTCCTTGCTGATTCTTGTGATTCTTTTAAAACAGTTGACAAAGTGGTAGTTATATATCTGATGAATTTTTCTAGGCATCCCCAGCTGAACTCTGCTTAATCCTGGACAGAGAAACAAGGCTACCTCGCTTCCTGTGAACGTGATGTAGTCCATGTTAAGAACTGCTAAATAAATAAAAATATAAATAAATAAACTTTATACCCAAGCTTATTAAATTAAACAAAGATGCTATTTTCTTTTCTTTTAAGCAGAATAATATCACACTATGTACCACCCTAGGATGGATGTAGCACAAATCCAATTATTTCTACCTTGGACCTTATTCTCAGATAAATATATTTAGAGCTACCATCCTTGACATTTGTTGCTGAAGTTATAAAAAAAGAAAGAAACATACCAGCAGCTAAAAGCAGAGGTGTGATCTAGCATCTGCGTCCACATCAACAGTGCAAATACCATATTGCCTGGAAATGTTGTTTTGGGATTGCGCGGCCCGCACCTTTGAGTTTGCATCTAGCAGCGGGCTTTAATTCTGCGGGAGAGGAGACAACTGATTGTGTTCCCGGAGGCACACCAGGAGACCGTGTTGTGTTTGGGATTGGTTGTTGTGACAACCTGATCTGCCCAGCTATTCATTCATGAGAGCACACGCTTGCCTTTTCTTCTGAGCAAAAGCTGTCTGAGAATGCAAGGGGGGGAAATTGTTGGTGGCAAGGAGATTATGGTTAACGCAGCACTTGAAGGTGGTTTCGGCTTGTGTCACTACATGATGGTTTGGACCAGGGGTGGGTTCCGGATTTTCTTACTGCCGGTTTGCTCAGGGACACGCCGCGCATGCGGGTTGCGGGCGTGCGCGCGTGCTCTGCGCACACATGCATGCGCAGTAAAAAAAAGCTGCGCAGAAGCAAAAAACAAGATGGCGGCGCCTACGGTACCGCCAAGAGAACCAGCTGGGGGGTGTGGCAGGCATGAATCGCTACCGGTTTTAGCGACCCACGCCGCCACATTACTAACGGTTCTATAGAACCAGTCCGAACGAGTAGGAACCCACCTCTGGTTTGGACAGTTTAGGGACCTGGAGGCTAAAACATATGAAGAACAGTTGCAGGAATTGGGTATGTCTAGTTTAATGAAAAGAAGGACTAGGGGTGACACATTAGCAGTGTTCTAATATCTAAGGGGCTTCCACATAGAAGATGGGAGTCAACCTACTCTTCAAGGCACCTGCAGGCAGGACAAGAAGCAATGGATGAAGACTAATCAAGGAGAGAACCAACCTAGAACTAAGGAGAATTTCCTGACACAACTATTAATTAGTGGAATGTTTTGCCTTCAGAAGTTATGGGTGCTCCAACATTGGAGGTTTTGAAGAAGAGATTGGACAACCATTTGTCTGAAACGATAGGGTTTCCTGCTTGAGTAGAGAGTTGGACTAAAAGACCTCCAACGTCACTTCCAGCTCTGTTATTTTGTTATTCTGTTAGTCTAAGCACTAGGACATTCAGGCAAATGCTGGGTTCCATACATCCTAAAAATCATAGAATTGTGGATCCAGATGACCTCAGAAATCATCTAATCCAGCTACTGGCCAGTGCATCTCTTAAGATCCAAGGAAGCTGGCATTTAGGACTCTGCACATATTAGTTCAAGCCATATGGTCACTAGGTAGCTGGAGCGAGATACATGGTTGTCTAGTGTTAGTACACTGTTAGTACACTGCACTGGTGACACCACACTTGGAATACGGCATCCAGTTCTGGTCACGATGATAGAAAAAATGGTGTTGAGACTTGACCTGTTAGTGTTGGTACCTACAGTGTTATATAGTTGTATATAAACAGAGAGTAAACCCCACTTCTTCTAGCACTGATGATGTTACCTAGTTGGGTAATGAAACGTCTGCAAGAAAGCTGCCAAGGTCAAAGAGCACCAAGGATCCCACAGTTCAACCCTGAGCTGCAAATATTCTCTTCTATTGATAGAAGAATTCACAGTTCTTTTCTAACACCCAGTATTTGAGTGAACAACTTTTAATCTGGGCCTATTCCATAATTCCATAATCACAACACGGCTCATTCTCTATCACTTTTGGGGTGAATTGACCTGGGGCTATGGAGAACATCCGAACATCCACCACCATGCCCGAAAGGAGTTAATAAAACCTTATGGGAAAACCCAGAGTTTCGATTTCTAATAACGCTACCATTTAGCAGAACTTGGTGGCTGGTTTCGGGAAAATCCCCAGCCTAAGTCTTATTAGAGATTATATCATATTGAAGTCCACGATTAACCACAAAGACCACGGTGCTTGTGGCCTAGACATATTTTGAGAAGGTCATGTCTGTGTGGACCCCCAGAATGTTTCCCACATAGCATTTGGCAAGGCTTGGCATGCAAACGGGTCCAAGGAATAGAAATCTACTCAACTATATTATACAACCTACTTACGTTTGCAAATTAACCTAAGCGCTTTCTCTAAAATAAAGTTGGATTCCTTCACTAGCAATCTATCCAAAGCAGCTGTGAGGTGTTGAAATCTGGACCAGATGTAGTCCCCCCCCCCCAGGACCAGAAAAGCAAACTTCAGTAAAACAAAAAGAATTTCCTTCCGAAGCTCTAAATTATTCTGACCTGATGTAATCCTCTTCTCTCCAGTTAGCAAAATGTCATTTGTAAGCAAGAAAAACGAGTAAACAACTGGTGCTTTTCATAGGTTCCTACAGTTATTCCCCATTTCAACTCTCCCAGGGGGGAAAAAATACTTTTTATTTCATTTCCAAGATTCAAGTCCCATGTCGACTGATTCTCCAAAACATTCTTCACAGAACCCTCTGTCTCCTCCTCCTCTTCCTCCTCTCTCTTTCTTCGTAGAACTACCCACATGGGAAAAAATCAAATACAATGTTTTAGATGACTTCCTTCCTCTTTCAAAATAGCAGTGCTAGAATTTGCTCAGCTGGCATTTATGAGCCGAGGTAGCGCAGTGGTTAGAGTGCAGCACTGCAGGCTACTTCAGCTGACTGCTAGCTGCAGTTCGGCGGTTCAAATCTCACCGGCTCAAGGTTGACTCAGCCTTCCATCCTTCCGAGGTGGGTAAAATGAGGACCCAGATTGTTGGGGGCAATATGCTAACTCTGTAAACCACTTAGAGAGGGCTGTAAAGCACTATGAAGCGGTATATAAGTCTAACTGCTATTGCTATTGAGGGACAACACACACGCACACATACACACACACACAATTTTCCACATGCTAAATATTTCTGTTTAACTTTAGGGATTATATGACAGAAACTGTCAAGGAGCCATGCTGTACCCTTGACATTGTTTATGGAAAGTTGAGGAAAAATGCATTGAATGCAAACACGGGTACCCGGCCTGCTAGGTATAACTCAGCACCTAGTAATTCCATGTCTACATCCATATAGTCTCCTTGGCAAGAGCCATTTTGGTCAAGGGGTTAAGGCACCAGGCTAGAAACCAGGAGATGGTGAGTTCTAGTCCTGTCTTAGGCACAAAAGATGATTGGGTGACTGGACCATTCACCAGGAGACTGTGAGTTCTAGTCCTGTCTTAGGCAGCTGGATGACGTTGTGAGTTCTAGTCTCACTTCAGGCATGAAAGACGGCTGGGTGACTTTCAGCCAATCACCAGGAGATGGTGAGTTCTAGTCCCACCTTAGGTATGAAAGCCAGCTGGGTGATTTTGGACTAGTTAGTCTCACTCAGCCCAACCCACCTCACAAGGTTGTTGTTGTGGGGAAAATAGGAGGAGGAAGGTATGCTGGATATGTCCACTGCCTTGAGTTGTTTACAAAAATAATAAAGGTAGAATATAAATTAAATAAATATATTCTGTCAGGATATTTCTCCACTTATCAGTCTAGCCTGTAGCCAAGATTTTCTGGTGGCCTCTCACTCAGCCAAGTCTCAGCCATCTTTTTGAAAAGAAATAAGAATGTCTAAGTGTTGCCCCTTCTAGGATAAGTACGGTACATCCTCTGGACATGAATGAGAGGAGACCACTCAGTGATTCAGTGCTGCCATACCAAGGTTGGCCTTGCATAAGGAGTTCCTTAGTCTCTTCCCCAGCCAACAGCTGAAAAAGCTTGCTGAATTGTTTATTTCTTATTTTCTTGTTTATCTATTTATTTGCCGGCCTCTGGATCCTCAACACCTCTAACAGTCTCTTCATGATTAAAATTAAAGTTAAAAAAGGGTTTGAGTTAGAGTTAGGTTGTAGAAACCCTGCAAAAATACATAAAAGAACCAACAGACTAAAAAAAAAAAAAAGACCAACCCAAATCTGTTCACAACCATCAATTAAAGCTCCTCTTTATATGCCAGATGGAACAAGGAGATTCTAACAGCTTTCCCAAAATTCAGATGAGATGGGGCTGATTGTACCTCTGTGGAAGAACATCCCAAAGTGTGGAGGTTATCTATGGACAAAGCTCCTTCTGAAAAGCCTATCAGATAGCAGTCCCCAAGGGACGGGACAGGTGGAGGATTGAAGGAGCAGGTGGCCCTTCAGATGACAAGATTGTCAAGTCTTCTTTAGCTCTTCTTTGTTTGAAGGAGTGTTTCTCCTCTTCTCCCAGCACAATTTTTGTCGTAGAGACTACCTGGGGCTGTTCAACAAGAGCCAGTTTAGTCTAGTGGTTATTTCTAGGCACCAGGCTAAAAACTGGGAGACAGTAAGTTCTAGTCCTGGCTTAGGTATGAAAGCCAATTGGGTGACTTTGGGCCAATCACCAGGAGCCTGTGAGTGTCTTTGGACCAATTACCAGAAGACTGTGCATTCTAGTCATACCTTAGGCATGAAAGCCAATTGGATGACTTTGGGCCAATCACCAGGAGACTGTGAGTTCTAGTCCTGCCTTAGGCATGAAAGCCAGCTGGGTGACTTTGGGCCAATCACCAGGGGACGGTGAGTTCTAGTCCTGCCTTAGGCATGAAAGCCAATTGGGTGACTTTGGACCAATCACCAGGAGCCTGTGAGTTCTAATCCTGCTTTAGGCATGAAAGTCGGTTGGGTGACTTTGGGCCAATCACCAGGGGATGGTGAGTGCTAGTCCTGCCTTAGGCATGAAGGTCGGCTGGGTGACTTTGGGTAAATCACCAGGAGACTGTGAGTTCTAGTCCTACCTTAGGCATGAAAGTCAGCTGGGTGACTTTGGGCCAATCATCAGGAGACTGAGTTCTAGTCCTGCCTTAGGCATGAAAGTCGGCTGGGTGACTTTGGGCCAATCACCAGGGGATGATGAGTTCTAGTCCTGCCTTAGGCATGAAAGCCAGATGGGTGTCCTCTCTCTCAGCCCAAATCCCCTCACAGGGAAAATAAGAGAAGGAAGATCTTCTGGTTGCATATGTTCCCTGCCTTGAGTTATTTATAAAAATAATAAAGGTGGGATACAAATAAAGAAATAAAGTGGATAAAGTAGAAAAATGTGGGTTAGACAGCATCACCACCATGGTCATGGGTCACCTTGAAAAGAGAAGGCTTCAGACATTGAGGGTGTCACACAGCCGAAGATCCAGAACTAATGTTCTGGATTGTGGGAAATGGAAATGAAGGAGAGGGAAGGGGAGGCAAGCAGAGGTGGGTTTCACATACTGTAACAACCGGTTCACCCAGCACCGGAAATGTGACATGCGTGCGACGTCAAACAACACAGCAATTCGCTCGCGCGCGCCATCCACACATGCGTGTGGCGTCAAACAACACAGTGATATAGGACGGGATTGCGCCCGGGCGGGTGGGCCCGCAGGTCGCTGCTACTGGTTTGCCCGAACCGGTTCGAACCGGCTGAATCCCACCACTGGAGGCAAGGCACTTATAATGATGTGAAATTGATTTCTCTCCCAAAGGAGGCAAGTGGAAAGGAGAAAAAGGTGAAACCATTAGTCACAGGCTACTATGCTACAAGAACAAGAGACTACAGAACAGAATAACAGAGTTGGAAGGCCTTAGAGGTCTTCTAATCCAACCCCCTGCTCAAGCAAGAGACCCTATACCAGGGGTCTGCAACCTTAAACACTCAAAGAGTCACTTGGGCCCGTTTCCCACAGAAAACAAAACAACGGGAGCCACAAAACCTGGGTGGGCGTGGCCAACTCGATGTCACTCACTCCCACCCAGTCACGACCCCCCAGCCACGCCTACCCAGGTTTTGTGGCTCCCCGTGTTTTGTTTTCTATGGGAAATAGGTATCTCCCTCTCTCTGTCTCTCTCCCTCTCTCAGCTCTCTCTCTCCCTCCCTCCCTCTCATCCTTCCCTCCTTCCTTCCTTCCTTCCTTCCTTCCTTCCTTCCTTCCTTCCTTCCTTCCTTCCTTCCTTCCTTCCTTCCTTCCTGCCTTCCTTCCTTTTCTTTTCCTTTCTTTCTTTCTCCCTCCCTCCCTCCCTCTTTTTCTCCCCTCTATTCCTCCCTTCCCTTCTTCCTCCTCTTCCACTTCTTCCTTCTCCTGGTGTGGTGGTGTTGCAGTGGTTAGAATGCAGTATTGCAGACTAACGCTGCCAACTGTCAGAAGTTGGAACCTGACCAGCTCAATGTTTACTCAGCCTTACATCCTTCCGAGGGGATAAAATGAGGACTCAGATTGTTGGGGGCAATAGGCTGACTCTGTAAACTGCTTAGAGAGGGCTGTAAACTGTGAGGCAGTATATAAGTGCTATTGCCAACCCCCTGGTCCATGGACGACCTGACGCCTCTGCTTCCCCCCCCCCCATGGCCCCAGCCATCGCTGCCCGGGGAAGGAACAGGAAACAGAAAGCGGCGCGTTTCAAAGGTGACAAACAGCGTTCCACTGCGAGAGCCGGGCCAGGCCTCTCTGCCGTCCAACTCGCCAATGGGGTCGCTTCTGCCGGGCCATCTCCCCCCCCCCCGCTGGGCTGTTGTGCTCGGTGCTCGGTGGGGGAGGGGAGGGGAGCGCTTCCCCACGCTGCCCCCCTCTTTCTCTTGGCCCCGCCGACAAGGGAGGAGGAAGGCCAGGCTTGGGGGATGGCCCCCACCTCGCAAGATCCGCCCCTGCCATTCTCTCCCAGCCCTCTTTGCTGGCGGCAACAGCAAATGTACCACAATGAAGGCGGAATGCTGTTGCCGCGTAGAGGCAAGTAGAGGGGTGCTTCGCTCCCACACTAAGGCTCCGGCCATGCCACTGCCGTGACAGGATGATGGCTCTTTCATCCCTCTGCCACGACAGGGTGACAGGGAGCCGCAGCAGAGGGCCCAAAGAGCCGCATGCGGCACCGGAGCCACAGATTGCAGACCCCTGCCCTATACCAAGGATCTACAACCTTGGCTACTTTAAGACTTGTGGAGTTCAATTCCCAGAATTCCTCATCCAGCATGGGTTTGCTTCACGGCTGGCTGAGGAATTCTGGGAGTTGAAGTCCACAAGTCTTAAAGTAGCCAAAGTTGGAGATCCTTGGGTCTCCTGCTTGAGGAGGGGGTTGGCTTATTAGGAGACCTACGAAGTCCCTTCCAACTCTGTTACTCTGTTACGTAGTCTCTTGTCCTTGTCCAATAACCATATCTGACTAATGGTTTCGCTCTTTCTCCCTCCCACTTGGGAGAGAAATTGATTTCACAAGAGATAAGCAAAATGAAATGACATTATTCAAAAGATGTGCAAGAGCTCGTGAGAAAAACATGCTCAAAGTTCTCAGCAGGCCCCAACGCCCTGATCGACTTTCGATCAGGAGTCATCAGGTCATTTGGGGCAACAGATTGCTTTCAAGTCAAGTCAAGTGAGGTACTAATACCACTCTATAAAGCCTTAGTAAGACCACACCTAGAGTGCTGCATCCAGTTTTGGTCACCACACTATAAAAAAAGATGTTGAGACTCTAGAGAAAGTGCAGAGGAGAGCAACCAGGATGATTAGGGGACTGGAGGCTAAAACATACAGTATAAAGATCGGTTGCAAGTACTCGGTATGGCTAGTCTAGCGAAGAGAAGGACCAGGGGAGACATGATAGCAATCTTCCAATATTTGAGGGGCTGCCACAGAGAGGAGGGGGTCAGTTTTTCCCCGAACGCCATCACTCTGCTAAACCAATAATCCCCTCCCCACTGTCATACTATTCACCAAGGCTACATTACTATTACTATCAGTCTTCTCATTTTTCCTTTCNTCGGTATGGCTAGTCTAGCGAAGAGAAGGACCAGGGGAGACATGATAGCAATCTTCCAATATTTGAGGGGCTGCCACAGAGAGGAGGGGGTCAAGCTATTTTCCAAGGCACCTGAAGGCCAGACAAGGAATCATGGATGGAAACTGATCAAGGAGAGATTCAACCTGGACATAAGGAGACATTTTCTGACAGTGAGAACAAACAACCAATGGAACAGAAGTTGCCTTCGGGTTGTGGGTGCTTCATCACTGGAAACTTTCAAGAAGAGACCGGACAGCCACTTATCAGAAATGGTGTAGGGTCTCCCACTTGAGCAAGGGGTTGGACTAAATGACCTACAAGGTCCCTTCCACCTCTGTTATGCTGTATTATATCTATTTTAACCC
>QLTV01004388.1:819406-849365 GCA_003457575.1 Thermophis baileyi
TTAGCAGTGTAATGTTGCCAGAGAAGAAGCTACGCAGGATTAAGTTGACTACTCTTAATGCCTTTTTGGCAATGTTGTTACAGTGGGCTTTGGCACTTAGATCATTAGATATGAGTACTCCAAGATCCTTGACAGAATGAGGGTCGTCTACAAGGTCGTGTCCTCCAAGCTTGTATTTTGTGTTCGGATTCTTTTTGCCAAGGTGTAAGACAGAGCATTTGTTGATTGAGATTTGAAGTTGCCACTTGTTTGACCATTCTGATACATAGTCAAGGTCTTTCTGAAGGGTAGTAGCATTGTCAGTGGTGTTAAATACTTTGATGCCATTGTTTGTATGTATCTGTAAACGTATACATGATTCTCTCTGTGTGTCTCTCCTTCTCTTCCTCTCTCTCTTTCTCTCTCTCTTTCTTCAAAAGTTGTCCTATTCATACAGTAGAGTGCCTTTTTCTGTCCCCAGATGGTACAGCCTCAGGGCTGCTGAGTGGGGGTGGGGGTGGAAGGTGGGTGGTCTCAGAATAGTCTGGGATTCATAGCCCCCAGACCCATTTTTCTGCCCTGCATAGATTCTTAGTACTTTGTCCTGTCGTTCTTTTTCTCCCACTTAACTCGCAGTCTGTGAGACAGATAGGAACACCCCCCCCCACACACACACACATAAATACACACACAGGATCAATGCTCTTGCAGGCAAACAACAGTTTTACAACACTGCCTCCTAAATCTGCAGCATGAGCCACGCGTCAAAGAGAACCGGTCGCCTATCCCCTGACAGATAAATAAAGGGATAAGTCAAACTACCTGATTTAAAAACAAAACTTGAAAGCAACAAAAATCCTTTCGTTGCTTTCAATGGTCACACAGTCGTGTGGTCATTTAACTGCAAATGAAGTAAGACAGAGAAAACCGCAACAGATCCAAGGTGTGGTTTCAAACAGATGCCCTAAAGAAATAAAAAAAGATAAATTCATTTATTTTGTTCAGTTCATACAATACACGGTAAACCTTATGAGCAGACCATAAAATAATTAATTCACACAATAGCTGGCAGAGACAAAAGTAAGCCTCAGAAATAAGAAAGTGTTTGTTTCCAACAATCAAATGTCTAATTGTAAATTCATGGTGTGACACACACATCCATATTTTAGTTAGAAAAAGTCCTTCCAAGGACTCCTCTTTGGATCTCCTGGAATTTTTCAGATTTTTTATTGATCACATCCTGAAATCAAGATTGGAACATGATGATCTTAGCTCCTTTACGTGTCCTAGTAGCCAGATGTCTAGCTGGGATTTTTAAAAATTCAAAAGTTTTCCCCCAGAGGGTTATTATGGAAGTCTTGCATATGGTTTCCCCAGTTACGTCTCAGGTCTTCCTTGTTTGAGGTCAACAGTTGTGGGTATGTTGAGTTTTGCAGCTGACAATCTGGAGAGGTTGGAAGGCAGGTGAATGGGCTTCAAAACAGTTGCACTGATAGTCAATTAATGATGAATGTTAATAACATCAAACAATCCTTGGACTAATTTGGTCTCTAATTTGTATATATGCAGCGTGATCCTTAGAAACAGCCGAAGACGCTGCCTGAACATTAATGGGGACCAAGGCAGGAGAATTAAACAGGTAAGCAGCGATCATTTTGGTGAAGCTGTAGCTGTGTTTGTGTTTTTCTAAGGACCAATAAATCAAGCTGGAATGAGGAAAGAAATCTTTTTTTTTCCAACTTTTTTTATTCCTGCCTCACGCTTGAGCATCCTGACTGAAAGTTGGCTCAGATATTTATACAAAAAGCTTTCTTTGTTATTTACCACATGTCAGTCTCTGTGATTTCTTTCACAAGGTTAGCGTTCGCACCAGAGGTGGGTTCCTGCCGGTTCGGACCGGCTCTATAGAACCGGTAGCGGGAATTTCCCCCCGCTCGCCGAACTGGCAGCGATGGCCGGCTGGACACGCCCCCGAACAGGCTCTCTTGGTGGCACCATAGGCGCTGCCATCTTGTTTTTTGCTTCTGCGCATGCACAGAAGCTTGGTTTTTAGCACTGCGCATGTACATGCAAGGCGCATGCACCCACACGGCGCGTGAGGAAGCGAACCGGCAGCGAGATAAGTTAGAACCCACCCCTGGTTCGCACTTGGCTGATCACATTTGTCATATTTAGTACAAAATTACTCATAGCAGGTCCTTGAAACCTTATGAATCTTATCTCCTTGCCAGACGTCTATGGAGGTTCTCAGTCTTCCAGGTCACAGTTGTCTCAAAGGTGCTTTTTCAAAAGGCAACTGGACTTTGCTTTTGCCTTGAGGAAGAAGATTCGCTTCTCATCCAAGAAGCTCCATCAGACGATGAAGACCAGACGACTGCAAAGAAATATATTCCTTCCATCCAGCCACCATAATCCTGTCAGAACCTATCTTCCACCATCCAGCCAGAACTGATGAAGCTTCTTAGATGAGAAGCAAAACGCCTTTTTCTTCCTCAAGGGAAAAAAATAGACCAATTGCCTTTTGAAAAAGCACCTTTGAAAATCATTGCCAGATGTTTCCTGCTGTGTACCTGTGGCTTGTTTTGTCAGTTTTGCAAGGAAGCCAGCAAAGAGAAGGGAAGCTTAGACACTCCAGTGGATAATTTAATCAGTTCTAACTTTGGGTGGCTCATTATTCTACATCATTGGATTAATTCCTGATTGACTTGATCTTCAAAACATCCCTTGAGACCTTTTCTTAGGAATGGGATTCCTTTCCTATAGAAGTTATCACTTTTGCTGTTGCTTTCTCTGGGATTTAAAGGGGACTTCCCGTGTTTGAAGGATCCCCTTACTTTACAGTATATTCTTCATCATTTTATATCCTTACGCTATCATCAAGATAAGACATAGGAAGAACCGTATGTAGGAACTGGGTATGTCTAGTTTAATGAAAAGAAGGATTAGGGGTGACATGATAGCAATATTTGAGGGGCTGCCACAAAATAGAGGGGGTCAGCCTATTCTCCAAAGCACCTGAAGGCAGGACAAGAAGCAATGGATAGAAACTAATCAAGGAGAGATTAGTTAGATCTTAGTTCAACCTAGAACTAAGCAGACATTTCCTGACAGTGAGAACAATTCATCAGTGGAATTTCTTGCCTCCAGAAGTTGTGAGTGCTTCAGCACTGGAGGTTATTAAGAAGAGACTGGACAACCATTTGTCTGAAATAGCATAGGGTCTTCTGATTGAACAGGGGATTGGACTAGAAGACCTCCAAGGTCCCTTCCAACCCTGCTATTCTGTTATTCTATCAGTCAGAACATGGATCAGAAGAAGGATCAGAAGAAGACAATCAACTTTCAGGGTAACCTTTTGTAGGTTGAGAAAACTAATCAGGAGTCCTACTTTCCATGCTTCCTTTACAGGCAATTATGGAAAAAAGAAATGCCAACCAAGGAAATTCAAGCTGAGTTTTAGAGAAGCTGCTTCACAAATGCTTCACTTCCTAAAGACACGTAATCAGCTTCTGAAGGATTCATGATCTATGACACCCAGGTTGGGAGCCACTGGTCCCACAGCGTTATTCTTATCCAGCTGCTGGTGTTCAGAAGTTAACCCCAAGTACTTCCTGTAGAAATTTATTAAAACAAGTACAAGAGTGATGCAATGAGGCGAAATGTCTGGGATTTTCTCTTGATTTTGACCTTCTCTGACCATGGAAAACCGTCATTCTTCCAAATCAAACAAGCCAGGACAATGTGATACGGGCATCCTTCATTCTTGAATATTTTATGCTTGTTGCACCAATGCAGATAGTTCTTGACTTACAACCACAACTGAGCCTAACATTTCCGTTGCAAACCAAGACTGTGACCTTTCTTGACACAGTTCTTAAGTGAATCACTGCAGCTGTTAAGTTAGTAACACATTCGAATCTGGCTTCATCCTTGACTTTGCTTGTCAGAAGGTCACAAAAGGGGATCACATGACCCCGAGACACTGCAACCGTCATAAATATAAGCTAGTTGCCAAGTATCCAAATTTTAATCACATGACCATGGGGATGTACAATGGTTGTAACAGGGGTGGGTTCCTACTTACCTCGCTCCGGTTCGCTCCCTCCCGCGCCTCGTGGGCGTGCGCATGCGCAGTAGGAAAAAATCCCCCCAAAATCCCCCCAAAATTTAAAAAAAGCCAAAAAAAAGATGGCGACCGCATGCACAGTGCCAGAAGTCGGCTTCTGTGCATGCTCAGAAGTTAAAAAAAAAAATTCAAAAAATTCAAAAAAAAATAAATAAAAAAAATTCAAAAAAAAGATGGCGTCCCCCACGGACCGGCACCGACCGATCCGGTTCGGTGATGTCATCATGACGTCACCAGCGGGCCGCTACCGGTTTGGGAGAACCGGTTCGAACTAGGAGGAACCCACCCCTGGGTTGTAAGTGTAAAAAATTGATCATAGTCCCTTTTTTCAGTGCCATTGTAACTTTGAATGGTCACTAACTGAATGGTTGTAAGTCAAGGACTAACTATATTTCATGCTTGTTAATAGCATCATAGGCTTCTATTCCTGATCCTGAATTGTGTGTGTTGTAATGTTGCAGTCCAAGCTTTATCATTTTTTAGTAGCATTGCAATTTTGTGTGCAAGTACATAAGTCGCAGAATGGAGCCCATGACACCATAACACATCACACCTCCCATTGAGTCCTCTATGCCTGGACACCTATGTATATAGTCTACTATAGTTAAAGAGAATATTTCTTCAATATTTCAATAAATGTCATTCTGCTATTCTCTGTCTGGCCTTTATTCACACAGTAGGTCCTCAAAATACATTTAACCTGATTGCTGAATAAACCCAAATCGTTTGGTTGTCACATACACTCAAACGATAAATTTACCAAACTGGCTGATTTACACAACACACACATCTGACACGAAACAAAGCTTTTCCCTTGTAGAAATGTAGCATCCAGATTTGTATCTGATCTTGTTCAATTGACAGTGCTTGTATTTTTCAACTAATATAAAGGCACAAATTTGACATTATTTTAAATGTGTGTGTTTGTATTTGACTTGAAGTATATTTTTGTTGGGAAATAGCAATAGCAATAGCACTTAGTCTTATATACCGCTGTACAGTGCTTTACAGCCCTCTCTAAGTGGTTTACAAAGTCAGCCTATTGCCCCCAACAATCTGGGTCCTCATTTTACCCACCTCGGAAGGATGGAAGGCTGAGTCAAGCTTGAGCCGGTGAGATTTGAACCGCCGAACTGCTGGCAGCCGGTGATCAGCAGAAGTAGCCTGCAGTACTGCACTCTAACCACTGCGCCACCGCGGCTCTTGAAAAATTACATCCTCTGACAGCTGAGGCATCTGCAAGAGGGTTAAAAAAAAAAATCAAGATGGTGGCCACAAAGTGATTAAAGCTGCCATCTTGACTTTTTTTTAACTTTCATGCCTTCAGCTAAAGAAGTGGTCAAAAATTAGGAAACGGACCGTGGACCTTCCAGCGGTGGGTTGCTCCCGGTTCGGCTCTGTTCAGCGAACCAGTAGTGGCGGCGGCGGGAGGCTCTGTCCACACGCCCAGGATGCTTCTGCGCATGTGCAGAAGCGTCGCGAGCGAGCACGCGAACTGGTAGCGATGGGATTTAGAACCCACTACTGGGACCTTCCCTTCTTTCTGTGAAGCTAGCTCAAGAATGTTTCTCTTTTGAAGCTGGATTTGGCATGGAGTGGGCTTAAGAATCACAGGCTAGGAAAAATAAAAGTATAAAAAATAAGACAAAAATGTAATTTGCACTGAGAACCTAAGATAGATATTTTGGCTCATGCTAAAAGAAAACAAAGCTTTTCGGAACTGCGCATGATTAAATTAGCTCTCAATCTCTGCGGACTCATTTTGTATCTTCAAAATGGAATGAATTAAAAAAATAATAATAATAAATATCTATAATGTTCCTTTGTAATCTCTGTCTTCTGAAGGAACTTTCTCTTCACTGGACATCCATTAGAGCTTTGGGGATTAGAAGGTCCCAAATTTCTAGCCAGCACAAGAAAAATTTGGCTCTAAATAGGATTACTAGATGCCATCCATCCGGCGGGCATAGCTTTAGAGTTAAATATTGTACAGCTTTTTGAATGTCTTGGGGTTTTTCTTTTTTGATCTGTTTTAAAGTGGGACAAGTAGTCCTCAACTTACGACCACAATTGAGTCCAGAATTTCCATTGCTAAGCAAGGCAGCTGTAAAATGAGTAATGCCTGATTCTATGATATTTTTTGTTGTTGGCCACAGTTGTTAAATGATTCTGGCTTCTCCCATTGGCTTTGCTTGTGGGAAGCCAGGTGGGAAAGTCGCATCTTGTGATTCTGCGATATTGGAATCGTAAATACACGCCGGTTGTGAAGTGTCCAAATTTTGATCAAGTGATCAAATGGGGATGCTGCAATGGTCGTAAGAATGAGGATGGGTCATAAGTCATAGATATTTGGCCAAGGACAAGGGAAGGAATTCCCCAAAACTTACATATATACACAAACCCACATTTCTAGGTAATAATTACATTTATAGGCACTTTCTGGGTTAAGTTTTGTTCCTTGCTCTACTTTTAACTCAAACCCTCTCTAGAGCAGGTGTCAGCAACCTGCGGCTCCGGAGCCGCATGTGGCTCTTTGTGCCCTCTGCTGTGGCTCCCTGTCAGGTGATCCCACCACTGGCTGGCCCCGCCCTTCACCCTCCCCTCCCAGTCACTCCTCGCCTGGCCTGAGAAGGTAAGGGCAACGGTGGGGGATGGAGAAGCGGCCAGGGCAGAGACAGAGAGATACAGAGAGAGGGGGAGAGAGAGAGACATAGAGAGATACAGAGAGGGGGGGAGAGAGGGAGAGATAGAGAGATACAGAGAGAGGGGGGAGAGAGAGAGGGAGGGAGGGAGAGAGAGAGAGAGAGATGTCAAAAGGGTTTTGTGGTTCCCAGTGTTTTTTAACAACTGGTTCTCTGCCCTAATGACCGGTTGGGTAGGCGTGGCTTCGGGGGGGTCATGTGACTGGTGGAAGTGAGTGATGTTGAGTTGGCCACGCCCACCCAGGTTTTGTGGCTCCTGGTGTTTTCTTTTCTGTGGGAAACGGGTCCAAATGGCTCTTTGAGTGTTTAAGGTTGCAGACCCCTGATCTAGAGAACAGTTTATTTGTCAAGGCCCGTGGGCCAGATTCAGCCCGCGGGGTACTTAGATCTGACTCATGGGGCTGCCCTAGAAACAGCAAAGGACTGGCCCACGGTGCCTCTGCCAGTGAAAATGGAGTTCGCAAGGGCTCCGTGTGGCCCTCCTAGTCTCTGTTTTCGTTGGCAGAGGGCTGCAGGAGGAAAGAAAGAAAGAAAGAAAGAAAGAAAGAAAGAAAGAAAGAAAGAAAGAAAGAAAGAAAGAAAGAAAGAAAGAAAGAAAGAAAGAAGAAGGAAAGAAAAGAAGAAAGAAAGAAAAAAAGAAAGAAAGAAAAAAGAAAGAAAAGGGAAGGAAGGAAGGAAGGAAGGAAGGAAGGAAAAGGAAAAAGAAAGAAATGGCGGTAAAGTGTAGGATTACAAGGAAAGCACAGTTTGTTTTTGGAAAACAAATTTGGAGTACATGATCGTCCATGTACTTTAGTTAGGAGCTAGAGAACGGTTTATTTGCTAAGATAAGAGAATGGAAAGTGAAAGAGATTTATCAGAGATTAAATCAAGCTGGAACGAGGAAAGAAATCTTTTTTTTTTCAACTTTTTTTTATTCCTGTGCAAATAGAGAACCTCAAACTTGGGAGATCTGAATCAAACATCCTGAGTAAAAGTTGCCTCAGATATTTATATTTATGGCTCATCACATTTCTCATTTTTAGTACAAAATTACTCATAGCAGGTCCTCAAAACGTCCGAATCCTAGCTCATTGCCAGAAGTTTCCTGCTGTGTATCTGTGGCTTGTTTGTCACTTTTGCAAGGAAGCGAGCAAAGAGAGGCGAAGCTTAGACCAGAGGTCTTCAAACTTGGCAACTTTAAGACTTGTGGACTTCAACTCCCAGAATTCTCCAGCCAGCATAGCATAGCATAGCTGGCTGGAGAATTCTGGGAGTTGAAGTCCACAAGTCTTAAAGTTGCCAAGTTTGGGGACCCCTGGCTTAGACACTCCAGAGCAGTGTTTCTCAACCTTGGCAACTTTAAGACCTGTGGACTTCAACTTCCAGAATTCCCCAGCCAGCATGGCTGGCTGGGGAATTCTGGGAGTTGAAGTCCACAGGTCTTAAAGTTGCTAAGGTTGAGAAACGCTGCTCCAGAGGATAATTTAATCAGTTCTGACTACAGGTGGCTCATTATTCTACATAGCTGCATTAATTCCTGGTTGACTTGATGTTTAAAACATCCCTTGAGACCTTTTTTTAGGAATGGGATTCCTTTCCTATAGAAATTATCACTTTTGCTGTTGCTTTCTCTACGATGTAAAGCAGAGGCCTTCAAACTTGGCAACTTTAAGACTTGTGGACTTCAACTCCCAGAATTCTCCAGCCAGCATAGCATAGCATAGCTGGCTGGAGAATTCTGGGAGTTGAAGTCCATAAATCTTAAAGTTGCCAAGTTGGAAGACCTCTGATTTAAAGGGAATGTTCCCTGTTTGAAGGATTCCCTCATTTTATCTTCTTCATCATTTTATATCCATAGGCTACCAACATATGAAGAACAGTTGCAGGAGTTGGGTATGCCTAGTTTAATGACAAGAAGGATTGGGGTGACAGGATAGCAGTCTTCCAATATTTAAGGGGCTGCCACAAAGAAGAGGGAGGCAATCTATTCTCCAAAGCACCTGAAGGCAAGACAAGAAGCAATGGATGGAAACTAATCAAGGAGAGCCGTAACTTAGAATTAAGTAAAAATTTCCTGACAGAACAATTAATCAGTGGAACAGATTACCTCCTGAAGTTGTAGGGGCTCCAATACTTGAGGTCTTTAAGAAGAAATTGAGCAATCATTTGTCTAGAATGTTATAGTGCCGTGATGGCGAACCTATGGCACGCGTGCCAGAGGTGGCATGCAGAGCCCTCTCTGTGGGCACGCGTGCCCTCGCCAGCTGCTCTTCTGGTTTCTGGCTGTTTTCAGGCCTTTTTGGGGCCCTTTTTCGGGCCATTTTCAGGACGTTTTCTGAGCCGTTTTCCGAGCCGTTTTCGGGCTGTTTTTTGGGCATATTTTTGGCCGTTTTCCGGGCCGTTTTTTTGGGCCGTGTTCAACCCCAAAAACGCCCCAAAAACGCCCAAAAAACAGGCATGTGTGCACCGGCCAGCTGGTTTTCGGGTTTGTGGTGCTCCGGCATGCACACATGCATGTGCGTTCCGGTTTGGGCGCTCGGTGCCGAAAAGGTTCGCCATCACTGGTATAGTGTCTCCTGCTTGAGCAGGGGGTTGGACTAGAAGACCTCCAAGGTCCCTTCCAACTCTGCTATTCTGTTACTCTGTTATTTGTTTTATATTCTTAAACTTTCATCAAGCTATCAGTCAGAACATGAAGGCAAACAATCAGAAGAACACCATCAACTTTCAATGCAACCTTTTGTAGGTTGAGAAAACTAATCAAGTGTCCTACTTTCTATGCTTCCTTTACAGGCAATTATGGAAAAAAGAAATGCCAACCAAGGAAGTTCAGACTAAGTTTTGGAGAAGCCGCTTCACAAATACTTCTCTTCCTATAGATATGTAATCAGCTTCTGAAGATTCATAATCAATAATCCATAATCCATGAACCTGATTACTGAATAAACCCAAATCCTGCATTCCCACATACTCAAACTGTTAAGTCCTCGGACTTACGCCGCCGCCAAAAGTCATGCCGGCTGCAGGACGCTCCTGATTGGCTAAGACACAAGCAGCCGGCAGGCGGGAAAACAGAGCCTCGCCATTGGTCCACCCGTCTGACAGCTCCTATATAAGCAGCTGTCAGACGGCACTTGTTCTTGTTGCTGTTCGGAGTTGCCTTGTGTTGAATTGTTAGAAATAAATGCTGTTGCCTTCTCACACTTGCCTCGCCTCAGTTCCTGTCCACCTAAGTCCTCCATACAGAATACTGATGACGAGGGTGGGATCGGACTGAGGTAACGGCCAGCTAAAGTCACTGATAGAGCTGAAGCACGCTGAGCTGAGCGCTGCCTCCGGTCACTAGTCAGGCGACGAGAAGTCACATCAAGGCTACCTCCTAAGCCCCATCCTTATCAGGATGGCCACCCTACCTGCGTTCGCACCATTTGAGCCGGCTACTGAAACCTGGGACGACTACCTCACACGGTTCGAATGCGTCTTGAGGGCGAACGATCTCACAGAGCTGTCCAGCGCCTGAAAATTGGGCTATTTCCTCAGCTCATGCGGCCGTGAGATGTTCGCGACGGCTCGAGCCCTGACAGCACCTCAGTCTGTCTATACCGTGCCATGGGAGACCCTCTTGGAAAAGCTGAAGAACCACTATTCTCCAGCCCCCTCACGTATCACTAGACGGCATGCGTTCCGTCAAAGGACACAGAGGGAAGGGGAGTCCATAAATGAGTACATGGCCTCCCTTCAGACAGCTGCCCTAAACTGCGAATTCCGCGATTTGGACGACCTTCTGCTGGACCAGCTTGTCTGCGGGGTGAGAGATCTGAGGCTCCAGCGCCGTTTTCTAGCCCGCACTGAGTTAAATCTCCAGACAGCTTTGGACGAAGCCAGGGCATCTGAACTGTCAGAGAAATCTGCTAGGGAGATCCAGTGATTCCAGCCATCGACCATCCAAGCCAGCAGAAATCAAGCCATCCACCACAAAGAAGCCGACTATGACGACCCCTCAGATGAGGAGGAGGACGTGAGTCGCCTCAAAACGACGCGGAGAAAATAGACTCCGGCCATCAAATCGCCTCAGGCCAGTTGCCTAGGTTGTGGCAGAAACCATGACAGGTCTGACTGCAGGTTCAAAACCGCCATCTGCCACCGCTGTGGCAAGAAGGGACATCTGTTGCGAGTCTGCAGAGTCACTCTGCCAGCCTCTGACTCACCAGCCGAGCCCACTTACAATAAGAAATTCAACAAAAGACCGCAAAAGCAAAGGGAAGAATGTTTCACAATCTCTTGGGCTCACCGACCCCCACCTATGGCCATCAGCCAGGCTACAGCGACCTCAGCTACCAGCAAACTTTACCTCACTGTCCGACTCAGGTGCCAGCTGCACAGGCCACTGGCGCATCACCACAACAGCCTCTTCACTGTCAGAATCAGCTACTACCGGTAGCTGCATGGGTCGCTGGCGGGCCACAACACCCATACCCAGTGCCAGTGGTCCAACATCTGCTGCATTCGTTAGGCAATGGCCAAATTTTCGCAAAATTAGATTTGGCTCAAGCCTACCAGCAATTGCCGGTGGACGCCGCCACTGTGGAAGCCCAAACAATAGTAACCCACAGGGGGGCTTTCAAGTGCAACTGCCTGCAATTTGGGGTAAGCGTCGGTCCCGGGCTTTTCCAAAGCATGATGGAGCACTTACTACAGGGCCTTCCAGGAGTGGTTCCTTATTTTGATGACGTCCTCATATCAGGAGAAAATAAGGAACAACTCATCAGCAGACTCAGGGCCACCCTACAATGATTTCAAATGCGGGGGCTCAAAGTAAAAAGGGAGAAATGCAAAATTGGCGTAAAACAAGTAGAATTCTTGGGGTTTTTGCAGCCCATAGACAGCAAAATCAAGGCCATCAAAAACGCCCCCACCCCAATAAATCTGAGCTGCAAGCCTTCCTCGGACTTTTAAACTTTTACGCCATTTTTCTCAAACAGAAGGCGACAGTTGCTGAGCCACTGCACAGGCTCCTGGGGAAGACGGCCACCTGGTCTTGGGGACAAAGGGAGGCCACCGCATTCCAAGCCGTAAAGGACCTTCTATCATCAGACAGCGTCCTCATCCAGTACAATGAAAACCTCCCCCTATTACTGACTTCTGATGCGTCCCCTTTGGAGTAGGAGCCACAAACTTCCAAACGGCTCTGAAGCTCCAATAGCATATTATTCTAAGACTCTGTCCACAGCAGAACGAAATTACAGTCAAATTGACAAGGAAGCACTTGCAGCAGTGGCAGGCATCAAGCGCTTCCATGAATACCTCTATGGCCGGCAATTCGAATTAATAACCGACCACAAGCCGCTGCTGGGACTCCTCATGGGAGACCAGCAAACACCAACATACATGTCTCCCAGGATGACATGCTGGTCAATTTTCCTAACGGGATACAATTATAAATTGTCTCACCGCCCTGGTAAGAGCATAACCAACGCTGACGCCCTTAGCCGCTGTCCCACACCTGATCTGGTTGAAGACCCTGCACCTGTGGCCGAAATCCTGCGTATCGACATCGAGAAGTCAAGCCCAGTCACATCAAAGGACATAGCAGACCATACAGCCAGAGACAAGGTATTGTCAAGAGTCATTAACTGGGTGTTGAGGGGATGGCCACAGGAGGATATTGGGGAAAAGTTCAAACCATTTTTAAACAAAGAACTGGAACTTTCAGTATTAAAGGGTTGTCTGCTGTGGGGGGAAAGAGTCGTGGTACCCCGGAACTTGCAGAAGAGGGTCCTAGACACCCTACACATAGGGCACCATGGAATAGTGAGGATGAAGGCATTGGCCAGGAGCTACCTGTGGTGGCCCAAACTAGACCAGGACATCACAGAATGGGTGGCAACCTGCATGCCCTGCCAGGAAACATGGCCAGCTCCTCCACGCACAACCCCGCTAGAATGGGAAATACCCAAGGCACCCTGGTCGAGGATCCACATCGACTTCGCAGGACTATGGCGGGGCAAACATTCTTAATAGTGGTTGAAGCCTATTCTAAATGGCTGGAGGTGGTCATCATGCACACATTAACTACAGAGGCAACCATCCGAGTGCTGAGGCGGATCTTTGCAACCCATGGCCTACCAGACGTCCTCGTATCGGACAACGGAACCCAACTGACTGCCAAGAGCATGGAGTCGTTCCTGGCCGAAATGGGAATAAGGCACGCCCTTGTATCGCCGTTCAATCCGGCCAGCAATGGCTGGGTAGAGAGGATGGTGAGGATGACAAAGGAAGCACTCACTAGAATGGGCCCCAGGAACTGGCAAGAACGGATCGACCAGTTCTTACTGGCCCAGCACATCACTCCGTGCGCAGCCACTAACCGAAGCCCGGCCAAACTATTTGATGGGTCAGAAACTCCAGTCACAACTAGACCGGTTAAACCCACACTACCACCCAGAGAAGCCTTCTTTAGATTCTAACAAAACAATTTGATCGCTAGAAATAGGCGACCTCGTTTTTGCCCATAACTATGCAGGAGACCCCAAATGGGTGAAGGCAAAAATAATCACAGTGACCGGCCCGAAGTCATACCAGGTAGAGCTGGAGGACGGCAGAATGTGGCAGCGACATATAGACCAGCTCAGAAAGAGACTAGGGGACTCCTGGCTCCGCCAACCGGACGAGCCCCAGCATTCCACAAACACCGAACAACCAGAGTCTCTGCCCCGCAAGGCCTCCACAACAGCCGAGCAAGACACACCAAATGAAAGACCAGCCCTGACTACAAGACACCGAGAAGCCCTGCTCTCAACACCGGAGGAGGCAAGCAAGGACCTACCGAGCACTGCCGGAGTCCAGCGGCGTCATCCGGAGCCAGGAGACGAGGACATCGGGACGGCATCCGCCACGCCCAGCAGCAGGTTCCAGATAATTCCACAAGGGGAGCCAGGAGAAGCAGCCAGCAGGTCCGCACCCAAGAGGAATGAATCGCGCAGGCCCAGTAGGACTGTAAGGCGCCCCGCCTACCTGCGTGACTACGTAACTTGCATAACTAGACGCTGGAACAATCCACAGACTAAGAGGGGAGGGGTGTTACGTATGGCCATACGTAGCAAAGATTTGCATGGCCGCCGCTGATTGGCTAATCTAGCGGCGAGAGAAATAAACTGCTGTCAGTGGCTGGCTAGGCTACGGGGAAGCCCTTAAAAGCGGCTTCCCTGCAGCCTGTCAGCAGTTCGCATTGCATTCAGCTAAGGAGAAATAAAGGTGCTGAACAGTTCCTACGTCTCGCTTCTTCTTTCCCGCGCAAATCCAACAGGTGCCTTTTGCGCTTCGCCGCAAAGTAGACCAGGAGCTAGATAAGCTTATTGCCCAAGGGGTCTTAGAAGCTATTGATCACTCAAATTGGGAAACCCCTATTGTGATTCCAATTAAGCAGGATGGCTCAATCAGAATATGTGCTGATTACAAGGGGACCATTAATAAAGCCCTACAAGCCAACCCCTACCCGGTGCCAGTGGTACAACACCTTCTCCACTCTTTAGGCCAGGGTACCATATTTGCCAAGCTGGACCTTGCACAAGCATACCAGGAGCTCCCGGTGGATGAAGCCACCGCCATGGCTCAGGCAATTGTCACCCACTGTGGAGCATTTGAATGCAAGTGCCTCCAATTTGGAGTGAGCGTTGCCCCAGGCCTTTTCCAGAGCCTAATGGAGCGGCTGCTCCAGGGGCTACAAGGGGTGGTATCCTATTTTGATGATGTCCTGATCTCTGCCACCAGTCAGGCTGAACTCATCAATAAGCTAAGGGCTGTCCTACTCCGTTTAGGCAGGGCTAAAACTGAAAAAGGAAAAATGCAGAATAGGGGTTCCTCAGGTCGAGTTTTTAGGGTTCCTTATTGACGCCAAGGGTCTTCACCCCACCACTTCTAAGGTAGAGGCCATAAAGAAGGCGCCCACCCCCTCATCTAAAGCAGAACTGCAGGCATTCCTGGGGCTGCTTAATTTTTACGCCATTTTTTTTGCCACATAAGGCTTCCCTGGCTGAGCCTCTGCACCGATTGCTGGACGCTAAGACTTCGTGGCATTGGGGTCCCAAGGAGGCTAAAGCCTTCCAAGCCATTAAGGATATTTTGACCTCCAATGCAGTCCTAGTCCAATACGATGACAGCCAGCCACTGTCATTGGCTTGTGACGCTTCTCCTTACGGTGTGGGGGCTGTCCTGAGACACATACTGCCCAATGGGACTGAAGCCCCTATCGCCTATTACTCGCGGACTTTGTCTGCCGCTGAACGTCATTACAGTCAGCTTCATAGGAAGGCCCTGGCAGCTGTAGCTGGAATCAAGAGATTCCACGAATACGTCTATGGTCGATTTTTCCATTTGTTCACTGATCACAAGCCGCTTTTAGGGTTGCTGGCTGGCGACTGCCAAAGCCCTCAGATATTGTCCCCGCGGATGTCACGGTGGACAGAATTTTTAGCAGCCTACACGTACCAGCTGCACTATACACCAGGCAAGGATTTGGGACACGCAGATGCTCTGAGCCGCTGCCCACTCCCGGCCCCAGTCGTAGATCCTGCCCCTGCAGCCTCTGTCCTGCTTATAGAGGAACTGCAAACTCCCGTTGCTGCCTCAGACATAGCCGCCCTTTCTACATCTGACCCTGTTTTGGTTTTGGATTGGGTGCGCAGGGGGTGGCCCCGAGGGCCAGTGTCACCTGGGGTCCAGCCTTTACCACCTTAGACAGCACAAACTATCCATGCAGAAAGGTTGCTTCCTATGGGGAAACCGGGTGATAGTCCCTCCGGAGCCGAGGGCGCCAATTCTAAGTTGCCTGCACGATGCCCACCCTGGCATCGTGCAAATGAAATCCCCGGGGCGCAGCTATGTGTGGTGGCCAAAGATGGACATGGAAATTGAGGACTGGGTAGCTAAGTGCCAGGTTTGCCAGCAGTCCAGGCCAGCTCCCCCATCGGCCCCAGTCCGAGGACTTAACATATGATATTTCCAATAAAGTTATTCCTTGAGGACTTTATCTGCCTCGGAGTTTTGTTTGATGTGGGATTATTACTTGGAACCCTGACACCAAGTGAACTGAATTCTCTTCAAAATATTCCAGGGTTCTTACAAGAAATAACAACCAGAATCCACCGATTGCCTTAATTAAGATAATATCTTGGGCTTCCCCTTAAAGTGTCTGGCAGTCAGATTCCTTCCTTTTCCTTGAAAATAGAGATTTCTCCTAAAAGCCAGATGTGCTTTCAGTTTCAAGATCATCGTGAGTCATCAGCAAAGAGAGGGAAAGAAAAGGCAGGCTAGGTTGATTGTCAGATAATTTTAAAAAAAAACTTTTTTAAAAAATGGCCAGAATTAGTTAATTAGCTTTTCTCCTAAATGTAAATTAAGAGGGAACTGTTAGAACTATTAGATATAAAAATGATATTGAGACTCTGGAAAGAGTGCAGAGAAGATAATTAATACAATTAGGGTATTGGAGGCTAAAACATACAGTATGAAGACTGGTTTCAGGAATTGGATATGTCTAGTCTGGTGAAAAGAAGAACTACTAGGGGTGATATGATACAGTAGCAGTGTTCCAATATCTAAGGGGCTGCCACAGAGAAGAGGGGGTCAACCTAATCTCCAAAGCACCTAAAGGCAGAACAAGAAGAAAAAGATAGAAACTAAACAAGGAGAGAAGCAACCTAGAAATAAGGAGAAATTTCCTGACAGTGAGAACAATTAAGGGTGGTGACTAAAACTCTGCCTGTCTTTTTTATCTGCAACATGTATAAACAGACTTTATAAAGCCTTAGTAAGACCACACCTTGAATTCTGCAACCAATTCTGGTCACCATACTACAAAAAAGATGTTGAGACTTTCAAAAAAGTTCAGAGAAGAGCAACTAAGATGATCAAAGGCCTGGAGACTAAACCATATGAAGAACGGCTGCAGGCAGAGGTGGGTTCCTACCGATTCTAACCGGTTCTTTAGAACCGTTAGTAACTCGGCGATGACGTAACGGAGCCGGTTCTGTCGGTGTCTCCATGGGCGCCTCCATCTTGGATTTTGCTTCTGCGCATGCGACGCTACCCTGAGCAAACCGACAGCAAAAGGATTCAGAACCCACTCCTGGCTGCAGGATTTGGGTTTGGCTCAGGGGTGGGTTCGGACCGGTTCGCCCGAACTGGTAGCGAACCGCTGGTGACATCACAATGATGTCACCGGATCGGTCGGTGCCGGTCCATGGGCACCACCATCTTTTTTTCAACTTTTTTCAATTTTTTTTAATTTTATTTTTCTTCTGCGCATGTGCAGAAGCCAAATTTCCGGCACTGTGCATGTGTCGCCATTTTGTTTTCGGCGTGTTTTTTTAAAAAAAATTTCGGGGGTTTTTGCACTGCACATGCGTGCGCGTGCCCACGAGGCACGGCCACACGGCGCAGGAGGAAGAGAACCGGCAGCGAGGTAAGTTGGAATCCACCCCTGGTCTGAGAGTGGCTGCACTGCCGGCCAGCGCCTCCCAAAGAGCGCCTCTGCTGATGGGAGGCGGGCCAGCAATGCCCGGGGAGGGCAAGGTTAGCACGCTCCCAGCCACGCCCTACGGTGCCTCCGCTGGCCTATGAGACACTTTGGGAGGCGCTGGCTGGTCGGGAGAGAGGGCCCGGCAACCTTTGTAGCCACGCAGCTGCAAAGTTTGCCGGGCCGGCTTCCCTCTCCCTGCCGACCAGCGCCTCCCGATAAAAGTTGCAGGCATGGCGGGGAAGGTGGGGGGCAACTCAGCAAGCTTTGCAGCCGCATGTCTACAAAGGTTGCCGGGCCGGCTCCCCCTCTCCCTGCTGGCCAGTGCCTCCCGAAGCGTCTCCTGAGCCGGCGGAGGCACCGCAGGGCGTGGCTGGGAGCGCGCTAACCTTGCCTTCCCCGGGCATCACCCACCCGCCTCCCATCAGCAGAAGCACTCTCCGGGAAGGACGGGAGAGGCTGGCTGCTGGTCCATGGCCCCCTGGATGAGTGGCTCCGCATGGCCCAAGCGCCAGACTCCACCGTTGCCACCACCCCTGCCCAGTTCGCCCCTGGCTGGCTCCCAAGCTAGGAGGCAGCAGCCGGTTCCCCCTGCCCTCCGGATCACCAGCATGAGCGTGGCTCTCCAGGAGCTCAGCAACAACGTGAGTAGCAACAGCGGCCGCGCACCCACCCGCTTTATGGCCTCTTTATTCCCCCTCGCTCCCAAGTAAAGCCCTCTGGAACGGCAGCAGCAGCACATGTGGCTGCAAGAGGAAGAGAAGCCGGGTGAGACCCAGACTCTTTCCGGCTCCCCTGGTCACAGAAGTAGAAAATGCTCGCACACGTTTTCAAGCCGCGCGCTTGCACGTATACGCGCGGCTTGAAAATGTGGCATGCGCTCAGCTTGAAAACATGCACGCACAGCACTCAAAGACCGCCCTCCGTGTCAGGACTGGTGAGCTGAGCTGTTGTTTAGCTCAGCTGAGGCGCGGCAATCCGCTCTGCCGCGCGAATCGGCTGAGCTGAAAAACAAGGGAATATAGGGCAGGGAACGGCGGGGGCGGGAGGGCCCAGAGGTGGTATTTGCCGGTCGCTACCAGTTCGCCTGAACCGGTCCGAACCGGCTGAATACCACCTCTGGGAGTGACCAGATAAACAGCCGGCTGAGCGCGGGACAGTTGAGGCACAGCTGCAGCAGGACAGCCCTGCTAACATGGATGAGGAAGAATGGCCTCCTCCAGCCGATCTAAGAGCATGCAGGGTAGAGAAGAGGCAGGAGCAACAGCGGTCAGACCAGCTACCTACAAGACAGAATAAACGAATGCTTGTAAACCAAGGATTACCTGTATTTTTTTAGTCTATGAAAAAAAATACAGAAAATTATAAAAATTAATTCTTCTCTTTTATTATTTATTATTCTTTTATTATTTAACATCAATAATATTTCTTTACTTTATCATAGCTTAAAACTGGCACAATTATAGACAGTGAAAGCAACCAGAGCAGTATTTTTCAAACTTGGCAACTTTAAGATGCATAGACTTCACTTGAAAAACAGCGACTAGAATAATAGCAATAGTACTTAGACTTATATACTGCTTCACAGTGCTTTACAGTCCTAAGTGGTTTACAGAGTCAGCCTATTGCCCCCAATGATCTGGGTCCTCATTTTACCGACCTCGGAAGGATGGAAGGCTGAGTCAACCTTGAGCCGGTCAGGATCGAACTGCTGGCAGTTGGCAGAGTTAGCCTGCAATACTGCCTTCTAACCACTGCACCACCCCCGCTCTTCACTCATAAAAAGGTGAAAGAAACTGAAAGAAACAGGTTCTTGATTCGTACTTTGTACCAAACCCATGGTTTATTTAACTAATATGTTTCGAATAAACCACAGGCCACTGGCTTCAAACAGTCAAATCGAAACCGCATCCCGGCTTGAATGCCAAAATCTCAAACCTTGGATCATCAGCGACTTAAAGTACTATGAAAGGTGCTGATCTGTCAAGACAAATGCCTACGGCTTCCACAGATACTGTATGTCTACACACGTCGAGGGAAAGTATCGAATTAAAAAACAAAGCACCATTTTTGGAAAAGGAAAACGGCAGTCCACGATCGTGGGTGTACAATAGTTGGGACCTAGAGAATGGTTTCTTTGAAAATGTAAATAAATGGGAAGTGAAAGTGAGTAGGATGTGGGGAATCCCCTAATGCAAAACAGTGGGTGAATCTAGGCATAAATTAGCTGACAAGAACATCTATTCCCTCTCTGGATCACAAGCGGGAAACGGGACTCAGCGCAGATATGCTCAAACAGACATTCCTCACCGTCCTTGTTCTTCTGGCTTGCTGTGTGGCTCTCATAGAAGGTAAAAAAAATGATCTGGTTCTCTTTTTTGGTTCTAGAAGGGAGGCATTTCCAGGCTCACATCCAGATGTTCATGACCCTGTTTCTTCTGCTTCTCACTCTTTTGTCCTTCGTGCAATTTCTTTAGGTAATTTTGGGTAACCTTTTGGTAACCTAGAAAGAAGAAGAAATAACACTTTTGCTGTTGCTTTCTCTAGGATTTAAAGGGGGCTTTCTCTATTTGAAGGATTCCCTTATTTTTTTATTCTTCATCATTTTATATCCTTAAGCTATCATCAAGCTAAAACAGAGGAAAAACGGTTGCAGGAATTGGGTATGTTTAGTCTCATGGAAGGAGCACAATAGCTCAATGGTTAAGGATGCTGTGCTTCTCAGCTTTTCAGCTGACAACCCAGGCTCAAGTGCCACACAATGGGGTGAGCTCCAGTTCCTTGCCTTGGCTACTATCAACCTAGCAGGAGCCATGCAACATGCAAGTAGATCAATAGGTACCACTTAGGTGGGAATGTAACAGCACTCCATGATGTCATGCAGGCCACATGTCTGCAGAAATGTCTTCGGACAGTGCTGGCTCAATGAAATGGAGAACTTCCCCCTAGAGTAGGACACAACTGGACAGTGGAAACCGTACCTTACCTTACCTTAGTCTGATGGAAAGAAGGGGTGACATGATAGTCGTCTTTCAATATTTGAGGGGCTGCCACAAAGAAGAGGGGATCAACCTATTTTCCAAACCAACTCAAGGCAGAACAAGAAACAATGGGTGGAAACTAATCAAGGAAAGAGCCACCCTAGAATTTAGGAGAAATTTCCTGACAGTGAGAACAATTAAGCAGTGGAATGCCTTCAGAAGTAGTGGGTGCTCCATCACTGGAGATTTTCAAAAAGAGATTGGACAGCCATTTGTCCAGAGTAGCATAGGGTCTCCTGCTTGAGCAGGGCATTGGACTAGAAGACCTTCAAGGTCCCTTCCAAGTCTGTTATTCTGTTATTCGGAGTCTCCTTCTCTATTCCTAGTCCTCTGGAATGTCTGTTTCTGACTTTCAAATGGAGAAAACAGAGTTGAAAGATCAGGAAAGTAACATGGGAAGAGGTTAGAGTCAAGGGAACACAGCTGTTAAGTCCATTATGGGAATGCATTTATAATTGAAACCATACATGCAATTTATGCAATTTATCTATTGCCTCTATTTTGACAGGTTCTTAATCTCAAGGTTCCCCTTTTAGGACAGATTCCCGTGTTTCTTATGTAGCATTTCAGGTATTTTGCTTTAAAAAAAAAAAAGGTCATGAAAATTAGTTGGTGGGGAAGAATAGCAGGGTGGTGAATTTAGCCAGTAAATTAGGTGTTGGCCAAGATATCACAAGTAGGAAAGGAGACTCAACACAAACATGAGCAAACAAAGCTTCCTTCCCATCCTTGTTTTTCTGGCTTGCTGTGTATCTCTCATGCAAGGTGAAATGATCTGATTCGTGGGGGTTTTTAAAATTTGATTTTAGAAGAGGGGCATTTCCAAGTTCACCCCAGATTTTCAAGAGTGGGCTGTACTCCAATAGACCCTTTTCCTGTTTCTTCTACTTCTTGCTCCTTCCTCCTTCGTGCAAATTGTTTGTGTCTCCTCTACTCACTGTCCTGTTTAATGTCTGTTTCTGGCTTTGACTGTAGAGATGGAGGTCATTTGGAGGTTATGTGCAACAAACTGCCTACCTCAGAAGGGCCTCAAGTACCTACATGATCTCACCCAGTTCCCATGATTTCACCCCGTTCATATTGCCTGGATGAAGCAGGACACTATCTCTGGCTGGTACATGATCTCATCTAGGTTGTATTAACAGGATGTAGGATGTTCTTAAGAATTGGCAAGGAGAATTCACCAATGAAAATGCTGTTGCTCTTTGTTACCTTTTGCTGCTTGTAAAACTGTATATAAGCAATTGACAATTATCATTAGAGAAAGTATACGTTTCTGAGTTTTAGCTGGGATAGGAAAAATATTTTTTTATGTAGTTTGCTAAATAAGTCATAATGTAGCTTGATTTTACTTTAGTGTAATGCACAAACACTGAGGAAAGAAAGAAAGAAAGAAAGAAAGAAAGAAAGAAAGAAAGAAAGAAAGAAAGAAAGAAAGAAAGAAAGAAAGAGGAGGGAGGGAGGGAGGGAGGGAGGGAGGAAGGAAGAAAGGAAGAAAGGAAGAAAGGAAGAAAGGAAGAAGAAAGGAAGAAAGGATAGGCACGTTGACTTGTTTGAATGGGGAAAAACTATAAATACGTTTTTACTGGAAACTTTTTGTGAGCTTTTTGCTGAAAACTTGTGATTTATGGGTTTGATAATTAGAAAAGATAGAATACAGAAAAAGGAAGCCACAATGGAACCTTCTCCGAGGTGGCGCAGTGGTTAGAGTGCAGCACTGCAGGCTACTTCAGCTGACTGCTAGCTGCAGTTCGGCGGTTCAAATCTCACCGGCTCAAGGTTGACTCAGCCTTCCATCCTTCTGAGGTGGGTAAAATGAGGACCCAGATTGTTGGGGGCAATATGCTAACTCTGTAAACCGCTTAGAGAGGGCTGTAAAGCACTATGAAGCGGTATATAAGTCTAAGTGCTATTGCTAGTGCTATTGCTATAGAAAAGCAGGCACATTGTGTCTTAGTTCAGCCTCTGTGGCTGTTCTTAATCCGTTGTTCACATGAAGGGCAAGGCCACCATGTTGAGAAAAACAAGGTACTTTGGTTTGGGCTATAGATAAATTTATTTGTTTTGCTCAATTTATATAATACACTGTAAACCTTAAGGGTCTGAGCAGACCACAAAATAATTAATTCAAGCCACACAATCACTGAGCTGGCAGAAACCAAAGTAAACCTCAGAAATAATAAAAAAAATAAATATTTGAAATAAGTCAACCAAATGTCTAGCTGCAAATCCATGGTGTGAAACACACATCTATATCTTAGTTAGAAAAAGTCCTTTTCTAAGGATTTTTCAGATTCTCGTTGATCATATCCTGAAATCGGGATCAGAACAAATTGATCTTAACTCCTTTACCTGTCCTAGTAGCCAGATGTATAGTTTGACTGCAGTTTCCCCTCCAGAGGGATACGGAAATGTTGCATATGGTTTCCCCAGTTATGCCTTAGGTCTTCCTTGTTTGAGGTCAACTGTTGTGGGTATGTTGAGTTTGCAGCAGACAATCTGGAGAGGTTGGAACAGTAGTGGGTTCTGAATTAGTTTGCTACCGGTTCGCAGAGCCTCCCGCCACCGCCGCTACTGGTTCTAAAAACCGGTCTGAACCAGGAGCAACCTACCGCTGGGTTGGAAGGCAGGTGGGTCTTCACAACAGTTGCATTGCTAATCAGTTAATGATGAATGGTAATAACATCGAACAATCGTTTTGTCTAATTTGGTCTCTTTGCATACTTGCAGAGTAGTTCTCAAAGACAAAGGCAAGATACGCTGTCTGAACCTTAAAAGGGAACAAGGCACAAGAATTAAAATGGTAAGCAGTGATCATGTTGGTGGATTCTAGATTCTATTTTTCCGTGGACCAAAAAATCAAGTTGGAACAAGGAAAGAAATCCTTTTTCAATTGTTTATTCCTGCGCAAATAGAGAGCCTTAAACTTGGGAATTAAGCATCCTGCTGTTGTGGCCCGCCAGCAGCTAGCGAAGCTGGCAGCAGATTCGGACAGTGAGGAGGTTGGGGAGGAACATGGGCCAGTCCTGGAGTCTGGGGAAGGCTCTCGGATGAGTGCTTTGTGTCAGAGGCAGAGATGGGGCCAGGGCAGTTTGATAGGTATCAGTTGCCTTTGGAGTCAGACATCAGTGAGGCAGACGAACAGCTGGAGCCCGTTCCCAGTGTGCGCATGCGCAGAGTTGCCAGACGAAGGGAACAGCTGAGGAACAAGGGTCGACTTGGGAGTAAGGCCACAGGTGGACGATGAATGGCCCCTCCCATAGGGAATAAAAGAGGAGCGAACGGGGAGGGGAGTTTGCAGGAGACAATTAGTTCGCTTAATTAGTTCATTCCTGCATTCTTGCCAAGTATTGTGGCGTCTGAAAGATATCGGCCTGGACACTCTCCAAGCCTGATAAAGGTCGGTAATTGTGAACTATCTTGAAAGACTGTGGGAGAGGAAAGACTTTGCTGGAGAGAAATTCACTGTACATTACATAAAAGAGGTTTTATCGGGGCGAGGAGTCTGCTTCGTGGTTTGGGAAAAGCCTAGGTCAGAACACCTGGGTAAAAGTTGCCTTAAATATTTATACAAAAAAACCTTCCTTTGTTATTTACCATATGTCAGTACAAACTTACTCATAGCGCATCCTCGAAGCTTTCTGAATCCTATCTCACTGCCAAAGGTTTCCTGCTGGTTACCTGTGGCTTGTTTTGTTAGTTTTGCAAGGAAACCAACAAACAGAGGGGAAGGTTAGACAGTCCAGTGAATCATTTAATCAGTTCTAACTTTGGGTGGCTCATTATTCTACATAATAGGATGAATTCCTGATTGACTTGATCTTCAAAACAACCCTTGAAACTTTTTCTCAGTAATGGGATTCCTTTCTTTCAGAAGTTAATGAATGCCTTTTGCTGTAGCTTTCTCTAGGATTTAAAGAGGACTTTCCCTGTTTGAAGGATTCCTTTCTTTTATATCCTTCAGCCTTTTATATTATCAAGCTATCATCAAGCTAAAACATAGGAAGAATGATTGCAGGAATTGGCTATGTTTAGTCTCATGAAAGGGGCACAATGGCTGAACGGTTAAGGATGCTGTGCTTCTCAGCTTTTCAGCTGACAACCCAGGCTCAAGTGCCACACAATGGGGTGAGCTCCAGTTCCTTGCCTTGGCTACTACCAACCTAGCAGGAACCATGCAACATGCAAGTAGATCAATAGGTACCACTTAGGTGGGAATGTAACAGCATTCCATGATGTCATGCAGGCCACATGTCTGCAGAAATGTCTTCGGACAGTGCTGGCTCAATGAAATGGAGAACTTCCCCCTAGAGTAGGACACAACTGGACAGTGGAAACCGTACCTTACCTTACCTTAGTCTGATGGAAAGAAGGGGTGACATGATAATCGTCTTTCAATAGTCTGATGGAAAGAATGCAGTGATGGGTGACATGCAGTGGTGGGTTGCTACCGGTTCGGACCGGTTCGTGCAAGCTGGTGGAGGAAATTTGGCCCCGTTCGCCGAACCGGTAGTGATGGCCAGCTTGCCATGCCCCCAAACCAGTTCCCCGGTCACCGCTGCTTGAAAGCGGCTGGCAACGAACCCTCTGAGCATGCGCAAAGGCTTCTGCGCATGCGCAGAGGGTCATTACCCGGATGTGACGCGATGCGCGCACTTCCGAACCGGTAGGAAAGGTAAGAGAAACCCACCCCTGGTGACATGACAGCCGTCTTCCAATATTTGAGGAGCTGCCACAAATAAGAGGGGATCAACCTATTTTCCAAACCACCTCAAGGCAGAACAAGAAACAATGGGTGGAAACTAATCAAGAAAAGAGCCATCCTAGAATTTAGGAGAAATTTCCTGACAGTTAGAACAATTAATCAATAGAACAACTTGCCTCTAAGAAGTAGTGGGAGCTCCAACACTGGAAGTTTTTAAAAAAGAGATTGGAGAAGCATTTGTCTGAAATGTTATAGGGTTTCTCGCTTGAGCAGGGGGTTGGAGTAGAAGACCTCCAAGGTCCCTTCCAACACTTTCATTCTGTTATTCTATCAATCAGATCAAGGTGCTGAAGGATCAGAAAAAGGTCATTGACCTTCAAGGCAACGGTTTGTAGATTGAGAAAACTAATCAAGTGTCCTATTTTCTATACTTCTTTTATAGGCCATTCATATGAGAGAACAAAATGCCAAATAAAGAAATGCAAGCTGAGTTTTGGAGAAGCTGCTTCATAAATGCTTCACTTCCTAAAGACACATAATCAGCTTCTGAAGGATTCATGATCTATGACACCCCGGTTGGGAGCCACTGGTCCCACAGCGTTATTCTTATCCAGCTGCTGGGGTACAAGGGCCATGGAATGAGTCAAAATATCTGTGATTTTCTCTTGATTTTGACATCTCTGGCCATGGAAGACCTTCATTCTTCCCAATCAAACAAGCGATGACAGTGTCATATTGGCATCCTCCATTCCTGAACACTTTATGCTTGTTATACCTTTACAGATAGTCCTTGACTTACGACCACAATTGAACCCAAATTGCCATTGTTAAGCAAGACTGTTGTTAAGTGAGTTTTGCCCCATTTTACGATCTTTCTTATCACGGTTCTTTAAGTAAATCACTGCAGCTCTTCAGTTAGTAACATGGGCGTTAAGTGAATCTGGCTTCCCCATTGACTTTTTCCTCATGTCACAAAAGGGGATCACATGATCCCAGGACACTGCAACCGTCATAAATATGAGTCAGTTGCCAAGCATCTGAATTTTGATCAAGTAACCACGGGGATGCCAGAATAGTCATAAGTATGAAAAACAGTTATAAGTCACTTTTTTTTTATTTCCGTTGTAACTTCAACCTGTCACTAACTGAATGGTTGTAAGTCAAGGACTACTTGTAATTTATGCTTGTTATACCATTACGGGCTTCTGTTCCTAACCATATACTGTCCACGTTGTAATGTTGCAGTCTGAGCTTCACCATTATTTAGTAGCACTACCATTTTGTGTGCAAGTACGTAAGTCACAGAATTGAATTCATGACACTAACACACCAAATCTCCCACTGAGTCCTCTGTGGACACCTGTGTATACAATCTACTATAGTTAAAGAGTATATTTCTTCAATATTTCAATAAATACATTTCAATATTTCAATATTCCCTGTCTAATGTTTATTCATGCAGTATGTCCTTAAAATACATTTAACCTGGTTGCTGAATAAAGCCAAATCCTGGTTTCCCACAAATCTCAAATAATAAATTAGACAAGCAGGCTGAATTACACAGCGCAAATATCTCTCACAAAATAAAGCTTTGCTATTGTGGAAATGTAGCAGTTAGATTTGCAACTGATGTTATTCAATTTAAGGTCCTTTACAGTATTTTTCAGTGGATATAAAAGGCTCACATCTGACATGATTTTAAAAGTGTATTTGTATTTTATTTGTATTTGTATTGTATTTTTTTTGCAGCATATTTTTGTTGGAAAATTACATCATCTGACAGCTGGGCCATCTGGAGGCGGATTAAAAAAATCAAGATGGCGGCCACAAAGTGATCAAAGCCGCCATCTTGACTTTTTTTTTACCTTCATGCCTTCAGCTAAAGGAGTGGTCGCAGGCTAGGAAAAATGAAAGTTTAAAAAAATAAAAGACAAAAAAGTAATTTGCACTGAGCCAAAGAACCCAAGATGGAGTCTTGCTAATATTTTGGTTCATGCTAAAGAAATAAAAAATGGTTTTGGGAGCTGTGCTTGATTAAATTAGCTCTCAGTCTCAGTGGGCCCATTTTATATCTTTGAAATGAAATAAAAAAATAAATAATAAATATTCACTATGTTTATTTGTTCCTTCCGAAGGAAGTTTCTCCTCAGTGGATATCCAACAGATCTTTGTGGATTAGAAGTTCCCAAATTCCTAGCTAGCGCAAGAAAAATTCGGCTCTAAATAGGATTACTAGATGTCCTCCATCCAGCAGGCATAGCCTTAAAATTAAATATTGTACAGCTTTTTGAGTGTCTTGAGTTTTTTACTCTTTGGTCTGCTTTTACAGCAGTACAGGTGATCTTAGACTGATAACTACAATTAGGACCAGAACTTCCGTTGCTAAGCAAGGCAGCTGTTAAATGAGTCATGCCGGATTTTACGACTTTTTCTCTATGATTGTTAAGGGAATCACTGCAGTTGTTAAATGAATCATGCCGTTGTTAAGTGAGTCCGGCTTCTCCCATTGGCTTTGCTTGTCAGAAGCCAGCTGGGAAAGTCACAAATGGCAATCTTATGAATCTGGGACACTGAAATCATAAATACACGCCAATTGCTAAGTCCCCAAATTTTGATCACGTGACCAAATGGGGATGCTACAACAGTCGTAAGAGTGAGGACGGGTCATAAGTCACTTTTTCCAGTGCTGTTGTAACTACAAATAGTTGCTAAAATGGATGGTTGTAAGTCAAAGACACTGTACATGTATACTGAGAGCTTATGTACCGAAGACAAATTCCTTGTGTGTCCAATCACACTTGGCCAATAAAGAATTCTATTCTATTCTATTCTATTCTATTCTATTCTATTCTATTCTATTCTATTCTATTCTATTCTATTCTATTCTATTCTATTCTATTCTATTCTATTCTATATGTAGTCTTTCAAACTTGTGTATATTGCTACCATGCAAATTATCTGCTTCTTTTTTTGACTTGTCCATCAACAGACTCAACCTAGATATAAGTTATTTATTTCCTGATTTGAGCCATCAGCTTCAATGCAGCCCCTTCTAGTGAATGGTCTTTACATGACTTAGACTTAGAAGAGATTTAGAATAACTTTATTGTCACTTTGAATGTATAACAATTGGCATACATTAAAATGAAATTTCGTTGCATACAGCTCTCAAAGGGTCTCCACCAATATACACTACATAAACATGACTAAATAAATAAATAAATACAAAATTATGCATATACCCACATATATTATATGACATGGAGAAACAACACAGTCTAGTTCGGATGTACACATGTACATGGCGAAAGAAACAAATCTTACGAGTTTACTAGACGGATGGCATAGGGAAGAAAACTGTTAATATGTCTTTCTTTCCCCATTTCTCCTCCCCCCGCCCCCACAATTGTCCATGTCCTCCTTTTCCTGTTCAGATAGCTGGAAACCCTTGCTCTGAAACACATTTAAATATTTATTTATTAGATTTTTACCACATCTTTTTTTTATAATTAGAATAACTTTATGGTCACTTTGAATGTACACTAATTGGCATACATTAAAATGAAATTTCATTGCATACAGCTTTCAGAGGGTCACCACCTCCAATATACACTACATAAACATGACAAAACAAACAAACAAACAAACAAACAAGAAATTATGTACCGTATTTTTCGCACTATAAGATGCACCAGACCATAAGAGGCCAATCCAACCGCCGATCAGCTGCTCAGCAACAAAGGCTCCAGCATTCCCTGGTGGCAGTGAATGGCGGCAGCAGTGATAGGCAGCGGTGAACACCGCAGCCACACCAACCCCCCTTCCCCTTGCCGCAATATTCGCTCTATAAGACGCACAGACATTTCCACCCACTTTTTGGGGGGGGGGAGTGCATCTTATAGTGTGAAAAATATGGTATATACCCAGATATATTCTATGATACAGAGAAACTACGCAGTCTAGTTCAGATGTATACATGTACATGGTGAGAGAAACGAATCCTGTGAGTTTACCAGATGGATGGGATAGGGAACAAAGCTGTAACAGAATCTGGTAGTCCTGCTAGAAATACTTCGAAACCTCCTCCCAAAGGGGAGCAACAGAAACAGACCGTGAAGTGGGTGTGTGGGATCTCTAACAATGCTTTGAGCTCTAAGCACATAGTGCTTATAAGCAGTATCCTGAATAACAGGAAGCGAGCTTCCTATAATCTTCTCCGCTGTCCTCACCACTCTCTGTATGGACTTTCTATCTGAGGCGCTGCTACCACCAAACCAAACAGTGATGCAGTTTGTTAAAACGCTCTCAATCGTGCCTCTGTAAAAAGTGGCCAGGACAGAACGAGAAAGTTGTGTTCTCCTCATCTGGCGCAGGAAATGCAGATCTTTATTACTCTATAAGAAACTGAAGTCAGCAAACATTCATAACACTCCTTCCTTCTCTTTTTCCTCACAACTACAATGCTGGGAGTTGAGGACCAGAGAGAGAGACTGGCCCAAAGTCACCAAGCCCTCTTTCATGCCTATGGCAGTGATAGAGAATATGGGTGAAGGGCAGGGGTGAAATCCTCCCGGTTCGGCCCAGTTCGGGTGAGTAGGTAACGATTGCAGCAGCTGGTTCAGAGAACCAGGATGGCAGCGTGAAGCTCCACCCACCTGCCCTGACATAATCACTTCCTGGTTTTTTAAAAAACTTTTTAAAGCCTATTTTCCCTGCCGGTTCCCCTGAAAGAAAGAAAGAGAGAGGGGGGGAGGGAGGGAGGGGGAAGGGAAGGGAAGGGAAGGGAAGGGAAGGGAGGGGAAGGGGGAAAGGAGGAGAAAGAGAGAGAGAGGCGTGAGAAGGAAAAAAATCAGGACTCACTTTGCAGCCGGGAGAGCGATTGGCAAAGAAGAAAAACAAATGCTGTTG
>QLTV01004388.1:907422-926808 GCA_003457575.1 Thermophis baileyi
ATTTTACAGTATCCTTCCCCCAGGAGTGGGGAGGGAATGGGGATTTTACAGTATCCTTCCCCCAGGGGTGGGGAGAGAATGGGGATTTTGCAGTACCCTTCCCCTAGGAGTGGGGAGGGAATGGGGATTTTGCAGTATCCTTCCCCTGCCACGCCCACCATGCCACGCCCACAGAACGGGTAGTAAAAAATTTTGAATCCCACCACTGTGAGTGCTGCATGTTTTTTATGAAAAGGAGTCAGTGGATTCTTTCTCCACTTACCTTGCTCACCTGCTGAGGGCTGAGCTCTACCTCCTGCCTCCATCAGATTGAATATTGTTAAGATCAAAACATACGGACCCCAGGCAGAGAGTGAGGGAGTATTTCCACTTTAATTGTAAAACCATCTAACCGTGTCTCCAGATCCCCGGGATCAACAGACGTGGTGTATAACCAGGTCTTGAGGGACTTTGAATCAATAAGGCTTGAAGGGACCTTGGAGGTCTTATAGTCCAGCCCCTTGCCCAAGAGAGCACTCCTTATACCACCCCAGACAAATGTTTTGCCAGTCTTTCCTTAACAACCTGTCTAGTTTGATGAAAAGGACTAGGGAAGACATGATAGCGGTGTTCCAATATCTCAGGGGCTGCCACAAAGAAGAGGGAGTCAAGCTATTGTCCAAAGCACCTGAGGGCAGAACAAGAAGCGATGGGTGGAAACTAATCAAGGAGAGAAGCAACTTAGAACTAAGGAGAAATTTCCTGACAGTTAGAACAATGAATCAGTGGAACGACTTGCCTCCAGAAGCTGTGGGTGCTCCAACACTGGAGGTTTTCAAGAAGAGATTGGACAACCATTTGTCTGAAGTGGGGTAGGGTTTCCTGCCTAAGCAGGGGGTTAGACTAGAAGACCTCCAAGGTCCCTTCCAACTCTGTATAATTGAAAATTGAAATTGAGCCTCCAGCAATGGAGCACCCACAACTCCGAGAGTCAAGCTGTTGCATTGCTTAATCATTGTCACGGTCAGGAAATTCCTCCTTAGTTTCAGGTCGGATTTGTCTTTAATGATCTTCTATCCATTGCTTCTTGTCCTGCCTTCAGAGAATAGGTCGACCCCCTCCTCTCTGTGGCAGCCCCTCAAAGATTGAAAGACTGCTATCATGTCACCCGTAGTCCTTCTTTTCATTAGACTAGGTCAGGGGTCTGCAACCCACGGCTCTGTAGCCGCATGTGGCTCTTTCATCCCTCTGCTGCGGCTCCCTGTCGCTCAAAATATGCATCACAACCGCCAATGTGCGACACCCGCCGGCACGTGATTTATTGAGCTTTTCGACCCATCTTTTTTTTTCGGAGTTCAAAATGTTTTTGTTGCATGCAGAAATAAAAAATGTGTTTTCACTGTAGCAGTTCATTGATTTCATACATGCAACACACTATAGTTTTTTTATACATAGCATAAAGGTAAAAAAACGATATATGTGCAGTGTTATCTTCATTTTAGATGTCAAAAGGTTTTTGGGGCTCCCGGTGTTTTCTTTTCTGTGGGAAACGGGTCCTAATGGCTCTTTGAGTGTTTAAGGTTGCCGACCCCTGGCCTAGGCAGACCTACTTCCCTTAGTACTTCATCCTACAATTTAGCCTGCAGAAACCTTTTAACATCTTACACTTCCAGAGTATCATGCACGAAGCTAAGCTAATTTATTAGGGAGGAGGAAGAATGCCCCTTAAGGTGGGCATTGCAGCAGAGAAAGCTCCCCCCCCCGAGACCCACCAAATATAAGTCCATGGCAGATGGTACTTCGCAGCATGCCTCCTCTGCTAATATAGCTGCTTATTATAATGTTGCATTTCCGCAGTGCAGCTATAATTTAATTTGTGAGCTTCCTTATTAACTTCTGCAAGGCGTGTGCATGTTTTAAAATGAAACACACTCGTGCATTTTAAAGCAAAGGGGAAAAGTTCAAAACATTCTTAAAGATCCATCTCATCCTGGGCACCCTTTTTTTTCAACTATTACCATCTGGCAGATGGTACAGGATAATAAAAAACAAGGACAAATAGGCTGAAAAACAGTTTCTATCCCAGGGCAGTAACCATATTGAATTCTACTGTATAGTGCAATATTAATGCAGTATCGGGGGTTTTCAATTCAATTGTATAGAATGTGAAGGATGTGTGTTTGTGTTTTATTTTTATAGTTATTATTATTATTATTTATTTATTTATTTATTTATTATTATTAATTATTATTATTTATTAAATTTGTATGCCACCCAACTCCCAAGGGACTCTGGGCGGCTCACAACAATATAAGAAAACATAATAAAAACATTTAATGCATCAGTTATACTGTAGTTTAATATATACCGTATTTTTTGGACTATAAGACACACTTTTTTGTCTCCCAAAAGGGGGTGAAAATGTCTGTGCGTCTTATAGACTGAATATTGCCGAAGCCCCGCCCACCCGCCAGCCATTTTTTGGGCTCCGCACGCCCCGTTTTCGGGCCTTTTTCAGGCCTTTTTTCAGCCCGTTTTCAAGGCCTTTTTTTGGCCAGTTTTTGAGGCTTTTTTCGGCCTGTTTTGAGGCTTTTTTTTTTTTTTTTTTTTTTTTTTTGCCCGTTTTCGGGGCTTTTTTCCGCCCCTTTTTTGGAAAAAACAGGCCAAAAGAAGCCTCAAAAACGGGCTGAAAAAAGCCTCAAAAATGGGCCGAAAAAAACCCCCAAAACAAGCAAAAATAAAGCCTCGAAAATGGGCCAAAAAAGCCTCGAAAATGGGCAGAAAAAAGGCTGGAAGGGGGCCAAAAAAAGGGCCGAAAATGGGGCGCGCGGAGGCCAAAAACTTTTTTTTGTTTTTGTTTTCCTCTTCTAAATTTAGGTGCATCTCATAATCTGAAAAATATGGTAGTTACGCTATATTTTTATAGTACACTGAAGATGGCATTTAATTTTGTTGCATGAGGTGCAATGACAATAAAGTAAACTAAAGTATAAAAGCGAACTGGGTCATAAAAAGAGCATGGTGTGGCTACATCTCTTTTCTTCCCCCGGTGGTTTTTTTAGGCTGGCAAGACCGACAGAAAAGAGTTTGTGAAGAAGAAAATGAAGCTGAACCCTTACGCCAGCTCCACGAACAAAGAGAAGAAAAAACAGAAGAATTTCATGATGATGCGATACAGTCACAACGTCCGGACGAAAAATAAGCGTTCGTTTAGGGAGAAGCAGGCAAGTTGACAATTCATTATCAAAAAGATTCCCAGATACAGGTAGTCCTCGGCTTACGACCACAATCGAGCCCCAAATGTCTGTTGCTAAGCGAGACCAGTTGTTAAAGTGAGTGTTGTGCCCCATTTTACAAACTTTCTGGGCCACCGTTGTTCAGTGAATCACGGTGGTTGTTCAGTTAGTCACCCCGTTGTTAAGTGAATCTGGCTTCCCCGTTGACTTTGCTTGCCCAGAAGGTCGCAAAAGGGGATCGCATGACCCCAGAACATGGCAACCGTGATAAATATGACTCAGTTGCCATGCATCCAAATTTTGATCATGTGATCATGGGGATGCTGCAATAGTCATAAGTGTGAAAAACAGGCATATGTCACTTTTTCCAGTGCCCTTGTAACTTTGAACGGTCACTAAACGAACTGTTGTAAGTCGAGGACTGCCTGTATGCTTGAGCAAAACACGGGTTTCTGTATGTTATTAATGCTGGTTATTTTAATTCTGTGGCCAGGCCCTAAAAACCAGATTAAGGATTGCTGGAAATGAGTAATTATAATGTTTGCTTATATATGGTTGCATTTTGCCTGAAGGAAGACGAGACTAAAAATTACTCCGTGTTAATTAAAACACGGGAGATAATGCGTAGTTGTGAGCCACATATGAACCTTTTGAGTGAATTATGTATTTTTATTTCTGTACAGTGAGCAGTTTTTAATTCATCAGCTTAGTTCCTTTAATAACCATTGCTTTCTTTTCTGTTTCCCAGTGCAAGTTTTCTATTTTTCCTGACTGTAGAATAGCTAAAAATCATCATCATCTTTTAACGACCCCATAATCCCTTGCGGGGTGGGCAAGTGAATGGAACTGAGTGTTTACTGGCCGGATGCCCTTCCTGTCGCCAATGCGGAGCTTTGTTTAGCAGATATAGTCTCATTGTGCCCAGAGAGAGAGAAATCTGCCGCTACCTAGGATCGAACTCACAGCCTCCTGATTGTGAAGCGAGAGCTCCAACTCTAGGCCACTGCACCACTCGTAGAATAGCTAAAAATGCTAAAGGTAAAACATACAGGTGGTCCTTGTTTTACGACCATAATGGACCATAATGCGCAGTGCTTTCGTAAGTCCTGACATTTGTAAAGCAGATCCCCCACATGACTGGCCTGATTTTACTCCCAGTTGTTGGGAGTTGTTAAGCGAACACCCCGGTTATAAAGCAAATGCCGTAGCCGTAAAGCGAACCTATTGTTTTGTTATGGGCCATTTTTGGTGAAAACTAGAAGTAAATACCATTTTTTGACAAAAGTGTCGGAAAAAAGCAGTGATGTGACCACAGAATGCGGCAAACACCCATAAATTTGAGCCAGTCTGACAGGTCACATGACCGGGGTAGCAACCAGTGGAATTTCAGAATTTGGTCATAAATATCTTTTTTTGGAGAGGTTGTCGTAAATTCAAACGTTGCTAAGCAACTGGTCATAAATCGAGGACTACCTGTAAGGGTTAAAAAAATGTTTTTCAACCTTGGCAACTTTTAAGACGTTTGGACTTCAACTCCCAGAATTCCCCAGCCAGCATAGCTACCTGTAACTCAAGGTGGCAAGTATGACTGTCTGGGGAATTCTGGGAGTTGAAGTCCAAACGTCTTAAAAGTTGCCAAGGTTGAAGAAACCTTGGCTTAGAACAGGGGTGTCAAACTCAATTTCATTGAGGGCCGCATCAGGGTTGTGTTTGACCTTGCGGGGGGGCGGGGCCAGGGGGGGCATGGCCAGTTCGACATCACTTGTGTTGGGGGCACATGTGGTGGCCCGAGCGCTCTGCCAGCAAAAACAGACTCCTGAGCTCTGTTTTTGCCTGCGACGGCCTCCTGCAACCCTCTGCCAGCGAAAACAGCTCAGGAGGGCCGCGCGCAGCTCCGCCGAGCTCTGTTTTTGCTGGCACTGCGGGCCGGTCCTTCGCTGTTTCCAGGGCGGCCCCGTGGGTCAGATCTAAGCACCCTGCAGACCAGGGTTAAACATGCATCAGTGACCATAATAGGGTTTCTTTCATTTATGTAATATGGGAACCATCTAATTATTTTTAGCATGGCTTAGCATATGGTGTGAATTAGAATAGGACACAGAAACTGGTTATGCAATTGGGGAATTAAACACACGAGATTTTATAAGGCATACTGCGCAATGTCTAAATTCAGAGATTTTCCTTTGCAAAGCAATTCTTATATGCTGACATTTTTCTTTTCTTTTTTTTCTTTTTTTTTTTCTTTTTTTTTTTGCTATTGCAGCTAGCTCTACGGGACGCACTTTTGAGACAGAAAAAAAGATTGATGAAATAACCGTGGCACGGCAGAGGATATAAATTTCAGAAATGATAGTTTGAAGAGTAAAAACTAAGAGGACTGGAGAAAGATAACTGAAGATGGTGAACTGAAGCAATAAACCGATTTCATTCACGAGATAATTTAAAAAGAGACTTCTATACATTACATGCACAAGAAAAATATAAATGACATTCTCAGCTCATGACAGCCTTCAAAGATTTGTTTCAAAAATTCAAAAAATTAAGTATGATTATTTGTGATTTGTGTTCTGGCATTTATAATCCAATCCTGAGTGTTGCGGTGGCCTCACAATCAGGAGGCTGTGAGTTCGATCCTAGGTAGAGGCAGATATTTCTCTCTCTGGGCACGATGAGAATATATCTGCTGAATATAACTCCGCATTGGCGACAGGAAGGGCATCCGGCCAGTAAACACTCAGCTCCATTCAGTTGCCCAGACTCTACCCCGCAAGGGATTATGGGGTCATTAAAAGATGATGATGATGATGATGATTTATAATCCAACCCAAATCCTACGAACTGCAAAGGGATTGCTACACAAGGAAATCAGTGCTGCAGAACCGCATCAGCCTGCAAATTTATATATACGGGAAAAGAATGTATCTTCTACGTGACTGTAAAATATGGTTTTAAATATATTTGAAAAAAATATTTTTCTGCCTTCTCATTTATTGACTAAACTGTAAAATGAGTTGGACTGGCTGACCTAACCCAGTTTGCCGAAGAACCTTTTCCCAGAAACAGTTGGAAGAGGTGGTAGAGAGCATCTGTTCTAGCCTAACCCTCTGTTCGATGTAGGAGCATTTTTTTGACAGATGACCCTCCAGCCTCTGGCTGAAGACTTATTTTATGTCCTTATGACAATGGGTTGCCTATTTCACTGTGTAAGACTTTGTGCCATCCCACCACCTGACGTTTAGTAGTTACATAATGCATTTTCATAAATTCTGACCTCAGCCTTGGATATTTCTAAATACAATTTATAGGGCTGTGAGAAAAGTGCCGTTTTAGCATTCCTATGAACTTCGCATTACTTTGATATAAGCTCAGTCAACTCTCCTGCATGGTTTAATAAATTAACTCTATTTATTCACATTACTACCGGATAATGAAACGCAAAAAAACTTGGCCAGCTACTGTACTATCATAAAAAATTAAAACCAAATGCTTTTAGCCTGTTATATATACTTGGCCCGACCACTTGCAAAAACTCTTTTCAAATGACCAGGTGCTCTAGCCCATAATATTTGAGCATCCCATAATGCTGTATAACCATAATATCCTACCCCCTCCGTGTGGTTAGGTACAAATTGGAGAATTGCCTTCATTAAATCATGAGAATTATATGCTGAAATTCATTAGTGAGTAAATGCAGGAAGTATAAACTCCAACCAGCCACCCATAAATGAAATTAGAAAAAATATTGCTTAAATTATGACACAGTTGTGGTTAGTGGTGGCAGTGTTTGATGACTCGTGGTTTAGATTACATTGCACTTCTAAATGTAGGTGTAAGGAGACACACTTTTTTAAAGTATTCCTAGAAAAGCAGGAAGGAAGAAGGGACATTTTTAGTGAACTTGACATATGACCACAGTTGAGCCCAACATTTCTGTTACTAAGCAAGACAGTTGTTAAGCGAATTTTGCCCCGTGTATTTTACAATCTTTCTTGCCATAGTGCTAAACCGAATCACTGCAGTTTTTTAGTAACACGGTTGTTAAGCGAATCTGGTTTCCTTTGCTTGTCACAAGGTCGTAAAAGGGGATCACAGACCCCCGAGATAGTGCAAGCGTCCTAATTTTGATCACATGACCACGGGGATGCTGCGATTCTCATATGAAAAACCGTCATAAATCACTTTTTCAGTGCCGGTGTTACTTCAAATGGTCAGTAAACGAGCGGTTGTAAGTCTAAGGACTACCCGAATTAAGAAAATATACGTAGCTGCCCAACTCACTCACGGTGACTCTGGGCAGCGTATAAAAGCATAGCGTTTGATGTTGGGGGGAAAAATAAGACACTTAAAAAGGTTTTCAAAGGCTGGCTGGATCACCTGAGATACAGCCACGAACACAATGAGCACATTCCAGACAGGTAGATGGAAAACCATCACACAATGGAGTGAAATCTTAAATCGGGGTTTGTGAGTCTCGTTTGAGACAAAAGTCAGTTGGCAGAACATTACCATGACTTGAGAGTGGGTGCTTAGGTGTCTGTACCTTCCTTCCCCAGCAGAAATACACCTGTATTAACCCATAATATAGTTTTGAGGCTAAAAGGCGTAAGGGAAAAGGTGAGCCTAACTTTGCTGTCTTGGTCAGCCAATCCTCTTTTTTGGGTGTTCTCTGAGCTTGGTTGTTTTTCTTGCAGACATTTCATGACCCAAACTAGGTAGCCTCATTGGTGCAAGGGGTGTGTGTGTGTTTGCTTCTTACTAACACTGATGGTGTTACCTAGATGGGTGATGAAACGTCTGCAAGAAAGCAACCAAGCTCAGAGGAGCACCAAGGACTCCTCATTTCAACCCGGGGCTACACATCAAAACCACATTTCAAGCAAACCGTGGCTTGTGATGGGCATCCCGGGCAAGAGAAGCCAATCGGAGGCAAACTCCGAATGCAAAACGGGAGGAATTCCTCTTCCTTTGGCTTCCTTTACAATCACTGGCAGGTGAAATCAAAACACGCATCCCCTTGCTCAATCAGCCTGCGGCTTCCCGCTCCCTTCCTCTGAATCTCGCGACGCGAAATGCGGCGATGACGGCTGCTTTTAAGTGAGGAGGGCCATGTTCACACAACGCCTTGAACCCGAATCAAGCCTCTTAAAAAAAGAAGGGAGCGGCGGGCTGAGTGGGTGGGTTGCATTAACAGAGGCATAGAATCAAAATCACGGGAAGTATAAAAGGACCGCTTTATCAAACGTTAGTAAGGCCACACCTGGAATACTGCGTCCAATTTTGGTCGTCACGTCACAAAAAAAGATGTTGAGACTTTGGAAAAAGTGCAGAGAAGAGCAACGGAGATGATCAAAGGCCTGAAGACTAAACCATATGAAGAACGGCTGCAGGATTTGGGTCTGTCTAGTCTAGTGAAAAGAAGGACTAGGGGGGACATGATAGCAGCCTTCCAATATTTGAGGGGCTGCCATAAAATAAGAGGGGGTCAACTTATTTTCCAAAGGGCCAGAAGGCAGGATAAGAAACAATGGATGGATGGAAACTAATCAAGGAGAGAATCAACCTGGAATTAAGGAGAAACTTCCTAACAGTGAGGACAATTAATCAGTGGAACAGCTTGCCACCAGAAGTTGTGGGTGCTCCATCACTGGAAGCTTTTAAGAGGAGACTGGACAGCCGCTTGTGTCAAATTGCACAGGTAGTCCTTGACTTACGACCACAATCTAGCCCAACATCTCTGTTGCCAACTGACACATTTGTTACTTGCGTTTTGCCCCATTTTACGACCTTTCTTGCCACCGTTGTTAAGCAAATCACTGCATTTGTTAAATTAATCAGACTGTTAAGTTCCCCATTGACTTTGCTCATCAGAAGGTCACAAAAAGAAGGTCCCGGGACCTTCTTTTGCAACCGTCATAAATATGAGTCAGTTGCCAAGCGTCCCATGACCACGGGGATACCCGCAAAGGTAAAAACTGGACATAAGTTCCTTTTTTTCCACGCCATGGTCACTCGGAATGTTCACTAAACGAACTGTTGTAAGTCGAGGACCATCTGTACAGGCCAGGGTCTCCTGCTTGAGCAAGGGGGGGTGGGGTTGGACTAGAAGACCTCTGAGGTCCCTTCCAGCTCTATTCTGAATAAAGTTGGGGGTGCCCCAACCCTGGAGGCTTTCAAGAAGAGACTCCGAAAGAACTGTTGTAAGTTCGAGGACCGTCTGTACAGGGTCTCCTGCTTGAGCAAGGGGGGGGGGTTTCGACTAGAAGACCTCCCAAGGTCCCTTCCAGCTCTATCCCGATTGAGCGTCTCGCTTGGCGCCAAGCTTTCCGGCTTCGGAAGTTTGCTCGGCTTGAGCGCTTCGCCCGCGGAACTCCTGGCCGGATCGGCTCCGCAAACGCTCCGGGGGATCCTCTTTGCCAGCCGCGCCCAGATTGCGAGCGCAGCTCCCGGGCCGGGCAAGGGCGGAAAGGGGGCGGCGTTGGGAGAAGCGGCGGGGCAGGCCAATCCCGGAGCGGCGGGGCCGGCCCGCGGAAAGGCCGAGCGGCGATCCTCGGCTGCCCGCCCCGTTCTTGCAGCCGCTTCCATGGCCGGGCAGGGGCGCGGGGGCTCCGGCTCTTTCCTGGCGCTCTTTCTGGGGCTGTTTCTGCTGGCTTTGCCCCGCGGCGAGGCCGATCCCCGCTCTCGAGGGGCCCCGTTGCGTTTCAACGTCAGCCTGGACAGCCCACCCGAGCGCCGATGGGACCCGGTCGGCCAACACTTCGACCCGGCGTTCATGCGCGCCGTGCTGGGTCACATCATCGAGTGAGCGCTGGAGGCTGCGCGGCTGCTGGACGCTTCTTCTCCGAGGAGGAGAGGGGCGAGCGGGGCGCGCTGGCTGGCTGGGAACGAGCTTAAAAGCCTCAAGCGGAGAAAGGGAAAGGGGGAGAAAGTTTGGATCGGGACTCTCCCGTGGTACTCGAGGAATTGACAGCAGAGCCGCGCAACTGTCTCTGTCTCTGTCTCTGTCTCCGTCTCTCTCTCCCCCCCCCCCTCTCTCTCCATTCTGGCTTCCTTCCTGGCTTGCTAAGGGAAGGGGACACTCTTCCTTGCATTGAGAAGAAGGGGGGGGGAGCAACTTGGAACGAAGGGGAAACTTCCTAACAGTGAGGACAATTGTAGAGGGTTTCTTGCCTAAGCAGGGGGTTGGACTGGAAGACCTCCAAGGTCCCTTCCAACTCTGTTATTCTATTCTAATCAATGGGATAGCTTGTCTTCAGAAGTTGTGGGTGCTCCAACACTGGAAGCTTTCCAAAAGAGACTGGAGGGCCACTTGTCTGAAATGGGACTAGAGGGTCTCCTGCTTGAGCAGGGGGTTGGACTAGAAGACCTCCCAGGTCCCTTCCAGCTCTATTCTGAATAAAGTTGGCTGTGCTCCAACACTGGAAGCTTTCCAAAAGAGACTGGAGGGCCACTTGTCTGAAATAGTATAGGGTCTCTTGCACCAGCAGGGGGTTAGACCAAATGACCTCCAAGGCCCCTTGCAGTTCTGTTAAATTCTATGTTAGATTCTTCCCAACTGAGCAAAACTGCAAACCAGGAACTTCCTTCCAAACTCCCTCTTTGTTTTTGGTTTTTTTCAGACTGAACTTCTCAAACTGGAGCCAAGTTCACCTGAGCTGGGACAAAGTACATGTTTCTCCTGGCTGGGTGAATTTTAGAGAACTTATCTAACGGGGGATTGTGAGGAGGAGGAGGAGGTGGTGGAGAAAGAGATTAGGGTAAAATTCCATTTCCTGGCAGAAACATTGTAAGGGATTGAATTGGACAAATATCGGGTTGTTTATGTGCCTCGGTTTTCTGCTTTAGCTAGCGATTTCAGGTAGTCCTGGACTTATGGCCACTCGTGGGAACCAGGATTTCCGATACTAAGCGAGGTGATTGTTAAGTGAGGGAAGCCCGATTTTACCGCCTTTATTGGCCACGGTCGTTAAGCAAATCATGGCGGTTCTTAAGTGAATTACTCCGTTGTAAAAGAGAATCTGGCTTCTTTCTTGTCGAAGCTGGCTGGGAAGATCACAAATGATGGTCAAATGACCCAGGACAGTGCAGCTGTCATAAATACATGCCAGTTGTCAAATGCCTGACAGGACCACGGGGAATGTTGCAACGATCGTATGCGTGAAAAACGGTGGGGAGTCCCGTTTTTCAGTGCCGTTGTAACTTTGCACGGTCGCTAAACAAATGGCTGTGAGTCAAGGAATGCCGGTACCTTGCAGTAAAATTGTAAAAAGGCCTTCCGGTTTCTTCCTGCTTTAGTTCAAAGCCTTTATTGTCATTGTACATCATGTATACAACGAAATTGGTTAGAAGAGCAACAGCTAAAACTGCTGTGACTTTCAGAGCTGAAGAAGCTTCTTGGATGAGAAGCGAAACGTCTTCAAAGAAAAACCAGAAAGTCCAGTTGCCTCTTGGGAAAAAAAAAGCACTTTTGGGACTGCTATGACTTTCATTCTATTGGTGGAAACAAATATCTGGATTGAGCAAATGGGAGGTGGTGGGTTATTGGATGGGAGGGGGCTATACAGGGAGTCCTCGAGTTACGGCCACAACTGAGCCCAAAATTCATGTTGCTAAGTGAAAAACTTGTTAAGTGAGTTTTGCCCCACGTTACGACTTTTCTGGCCACGGTTGTTAAGCGAATCATTGCATTTGTTAAGTTAGTAACCCGGTTGTTAAGTGAACTAGCATCCCCGTTGACTTGGCTTATCAGAAGGTCGCAAAAGTGGATCACGTGACCCTGGGACACTGCAGCCGTCATATATATGAAACAGTTGCCAAGCATCTGCATTTTGATCATGTGACCCATAGGCCTGCTGCAACGGTCGTAAGTGTGAAAAACGGTCGTAAGTCCCGCTTTTTTCAGAGCCGTTATAACTTTGAATGCCTTCTCCAAGGTTAGTTTGCGTTTATTCCTCCATGTAGCTTATAGATCTGAAATTTTCTGGAAAACTCCCATACGTGGACTAATCATATTTGGTTCTATAAAGAGGGTTTTATTGGATTTGGGAGGTACAGAATAGAATTCAGAATATCAGAGCTGGAAGGGACCTTGGAGGTCTTCTAGTCCAACCTCCTGCTCAAGCAGGAAAACCAATACCATTCCGGATGAATGTATCTTTATCTTTATTTTATTTATTGATTAGCCCTTGGGCCATATCAAAGTGCAGAGTTCCCGAAACAAATTATTACTAAAATTTGATAAAAGCAATTTAAAATGGAATTGGAATAAAAGACGGATGAATGGAAATCCAGTCTCTTCTTTAAAAAAAAAAAAAAACCCCAGGGTTGGGGCACCCACAACTCCAGAGGCCAGCCGTTCCACTGGATACGAAAGCAACATAGAATAAAACAGGTTAATGATGCTATGAATGCCCCAATGGCTCTCTTTTCTTCCAGTTCTGTGATCCCCAAATGGGTCCATACCATTATTCGACCTATCGCAGAAGAAATAGGAACCTACATCCCCCAACCTTATGAAGGAGAGATTCGGGGACTTTCTGAAATCTTCGGGGTTGACGTCGGTGACGTGGTCCTGCTGAATCTGGCCTACGAATTCACTGCGTGAGTGTTGCGATGCATTTTGCGAGTCTCAGGAACGGAGGTGGGTGGGGAATCCATCATGGCAAGGGCCTGGTGCAAAGGTCAGGAAAGGAAAGAAGGGTGTCTTAGGTTTCCTTAGTAAAATTTTGTAAGGAAAAAGACAGGTCGATGGCCAGCGGAAGCTGCTGGCACAGAGGAAGAATCAGGTTCTAAATTAGCTTTCTCCTTCCTCTAAAAAAAATGGGTGGACACCAACAACGCAGCAGTGAAATCCAAATTTTTTTTACTATCGGTTCTGTGGGTGTGGCTTGGTGGGCGTGGTGTGGCTTGGTGGGCGTGGCTTGGTGGCATGGTGTGGCTTGGTGGGCGTGGCTTGGTGGGCGTGGCAGGGGAAGGATACTGCAAAATCCCCATTCCCTCCCCACTCTGGAGCCAGCCAGAGGTGGTATTTGCCGGTCCTCCGAACTACTCAAAATTTCTGCTACCGGTTCTCCAGAACCTGCTGGATTTCACCCCTGCATCAACGGGACAATATCATCTGATGAGATCCAGGACTTTCTGCTGTCTGGAACAGGGAAGATCTGGGTCAGGCCTAAAGTTCTTTAAAAACTTGGTTTTCCCACAAGCCTTGGGGCTACGGTGTGTGGTAAACCATAGGATATGAATGTTGGTTTGGATATTTTATTTCCTCCTAAATGGGCATCGTTCTTTTTCTTTGGTTGTTTTCTGTCTCGTATGTTTTCCGGAGTCTAAATCCAAAGGGTGTCCATCCTTGGCAACTTTAAGAGTGGTGGACTTCAACTCCCAGAATTCCCCATCAGCATGGATGGCTGAGAAATTCTGGGAGTTGAAGTCCACGACTCTTAAAGTTGCCAAGGATGGACACCAGGGGTGGGTTCCTCCCGGTCGGACCGGTTCTCCCGAACCGGTAGCGGCCCGCTGGTGGTGATGCCACGATGATGTCACTGAACCGGATGGGTCAGTGCCGGTCCGTGGGGGCCGCCATCTTTTTTTAAAAAAAATTTTTTTTTCCGATTTTTTTTTAATTTTTTTTCCTTCTGAGCATGCGCAGAAGCCAACTTCCAGCACTGTGCATGCGGTCGCCATCTTTTTTTTGGCTTTTAAATTTTTGGGGGGGATTTGGGGGGGATTTTTTCCTACTGCGCATGCGTGCGCGCACGAGGTACGCGCGCGCCCACGAGGCGCACGCACGAGGCGCGGGAGGGAGCGAACCGGCAGTGAGGTAAGTAGGAACCCACCCCTGATGGACACCCCTGGCCTAATCAGTCCAGAGACTTATTTAAAATTAGGTCAGCATGACAAGACAGAGCGGGCTAAGAAATAAATGCTATATAGTTTAGGACTGCTTTTATTACAAGAGCTGTATTTATCTATTTATTTGTTCAGTTTATTTGCCACGTATCTTGCCACGGGGCTACTCTAGGATTACATGATCCTGGGACACAACCACCATCATAAATACATGCCAGTTGCCAAGTGCCCGAATTTTGATCATGTAACCATGCTGCAACGGTCATAAGTGTGAAAAACGGTCGTAAGTCACATTTTTCAGTGCTGTTGCAACTTTGAATGGTCAGTAAACAAGTGGTTGTAAGTTAAGGATGACCTATCAATCTAGGATCTGATCATCAGACTATGCTTATTTCATTCACCATTGTGAGTTCATTCTTGATTTATGACCAGTCACTTAGCAAGAATTTGAAGTTACGACGGAAGCCCCAAAAGCTTCTTATGACCAGTTTTGAAGTTATGACCTTTGCCCCCAACCCCACTGTCATGTGTCCAGATTTTGGGCAGATGGCAATCAACCCATAAGTATTGGTACTTGCAACACCCTGTGGTCCTGTGACCTCAATTTACATTTCTTTCTCAAAACTTGACATTTACTCCTGGTTTCTGAGGAAAAAATGACCCATAGCAAATAATAGTTTTGCATAACCACTAGGGCGTGTTGAACTTTTCAGCTTTCAATTTCCAAACATTAGGGGTGCTCAAAAGTTGTGACATGCTTTAGGGATTGTGAAGGTTACTTTAATATGATTTAGATGTACTTGGTAAGTACAGTGTTTCCCCGAAAATAAGACCCAGCCGGAAAATAAGCCTAACATGATTTTTCAGGATGCTCGTAATTTAAGCCCTCGCCCCTCCCCAAAATAAGCCCCAGTTAAGAGCATCAGCCAGATGGATGCATTTTAGTACTGTATTTCCCCGAAAATAAGACCTAACTGGAAGATAAGCCCTAATGCAGTGATGGTGAACCTATGGCACGTGTGCCACAGGTGGCACAAAGAGCCATATCTGAGGACACGCGAGGTGTTGCCCTATGTCAGCTGCAGCGCGCATGCGCGCGCTGGCCAGCTGATTTTCGGCCTTCTTTTCGGCCATTTTCGCTCTCCCCAGGCTTCAGGAAAGCCTCAAGAACCCTGGGGACGGTGAAAAACGGCCCAACAGGCCAACCGGAAGTTCGTTTCCGAACTTCCGTTTGGCCCATTTGGCCGTTTTTCGCTCTCCCCAGGCTTCAGGAGGCTTTCCTGAATCCTGGGGAGAGCGAAAAACAGTCCAACAGGCCTACTGGAAGTCCGGAGGCTTCAGTGAGGCCTGTGCGCATGTGCGGGGGGGGGCAGTGTGGAGGGGTTGTGCGCATGTGCGGGGGGGAGGGCATTGCATTATGGGTGTGGGCACCCGAGCCAAAAAAGATTCGCCATCACTGCCCTAATGTATCCCATGGAGCAAAAATTAATATAAGACCCGGTCTTATTTTCGGGGAAACATGGATAACTACATAAATATAACTTTTTAACATTTTGTTTGTTTCATAACCATGTTGGTGTTTGCTTAATGGTCACTGCAACAAAGATTGTAAAATTGGGTCTCTTTGTGTGATGATCCACTTTACAACTGTTCTGACTTATGACCATAATTGCCAGGCTCAATTATGGTCCTGTAGGTGGATTAACTGTACCTGAAGCCAAGAGGGCTAGGCTAAAATGTCCATGTATCCTTTCAGAAGTTAGAAGCTCAGCAGGTGCCTTTACAGAAGGCTGGTCTCAGCTCGGAATTACAGGCAGTCCTCAACTTACAACAGTTCATTTAGTGACCATTCAAAGTTATAATGGCACTGAAAAAAGTGACTTACCAGGGGTGGGATTCAAAATTTTTAGCAACTGGTTCTCTGTCCGGTTGCTGGGTGGGCGTGGCCATGGTGGGCGTGGCCTACTCAGCCTCCTGCACCACGGTGGGGGGGTGTTTTCACCCTCCCCAGGCTCCGGAGGCTTTCCTCGAGTCTCTGGGAGGGCGAAAACGGCCTCCCCCGGGCTCAGGAGGCCCTCTGGAGGCTGGAAATGGGCCTGTTTCCGGAACTTCCGGGAGGCCCATTTTTCACCCACCCCAGGCTCCGGTGGACCTCCAGAGGCCGGAAACGGGCCCATTTCCGGACTTCCGGAACTTCCGGGAGGCCTGTTTTTTAGCACTTAGCACTTAGCACTTAGACTTATATACCGCTTTACAGTGCTTTACAGCACTCTCTAAGCGGTTCACAGAGTCAGCATATTGCCCCCAACAATCTGGGTCCTCATTTTACCCACCTCGGAAGGATGGAAGGCTGAGTCAACCTTGAGCCGGTGAGATTTGAACCGCTGAACTGCTGAACAGTCAGCTGAAGTAGCCTGCAGTACTTTTGCCCTAACAGAGCCTCCGCGTGGGCCCTGCACTTAGCTGGCATCCAAAACGGGTCGTGTGGAGACTCCTGGGAGGGGCGGGGAGGGGTGAGCGGGACCAGCCAGTCCTTGCAACTGCTGGTTCGGCAAACCAGATGTAAAATTAGCATCCGGTTCGCCCGAACCAGCTGAATCCCACCCCTGCTTATGACATTTTTCACACTTACAACCTTTGTAGCATCCCCAGGATCATGTGATCAAAATTCAGATGCTTGGCAATTGGTTCATACTTATGACTGTTGCTGTGTCCCAAGGTCATGTGATCCCCCTTGGCGACCTTCTGAGAAGCAAAATCAATGGGGAAGCCAGATTCGCTTAACAACCATATTACTAAATTATCAACTGCCATGATTCACTTAACCACTGCGGCAAGAAAGGTCGTAAAAGGGGGCAAAACTCACTTAACATATATCTTACGCAACGACAGAAATTTTGGGCTCAATTGTGGTCGTAAGCCGAGGACTACCTACCTGTAGTCTTGTGAAACTTTGGGAAAGGAAAACACCAGAGAATAGCATTTTAATTTCTCTTATCTGCCAATGAAATTAATTCCTAGGTTTTGCATTGCTTTAATTAGTCATCCCCCCATGCTGTTTTTGATGTAAGAATATTGTGGGGATGAGTAGGCCCCCTGGGAAAATGAATTTAAAATTTAAAAAGCCATACCTCGGTCTATATACCAAAGGAATGACCCATTGGGATCCCCATATCAAAACAACTTACCTTATGTGCGGCCAGAATTTGAAAATAACATTTAACACAGCACAGGACTTAAGCAAAATGGTTCGGTTGAGATCTGCATATGTGGGACTGATTGGGGTAGATTGCAGGGGTGACACCAAAATATTATTTTATCATATTTTATCTATATCTTAAATTATTGTATTTTATTCCATTTTCATCTTAGATTGTATTTTATTCCAATTTCATTTTAAATCATATTTTATTCCAATTTCATTTTAAATTGTATTTTTTCCAATTCCATTTTAAATTGCTTTTATCAAATTTTAGTAATAATTTGTTTCTATAATTTTAGATTGTAGGGGTAATACCGAAATATAATTTTATCATATTTTATTTATCTATATATTCAATTATTGTATTTTATTCCAATTTCATTTTAAACTGTATTTTATTCCAATTTCATTTTAAATCATATTTTATTCCAATTTCATTTTAAATCGTATTTTATTCCAATTCCATTTTAAATTGCTTGTATCAAATTTTAGTAATAATTTGTTCCTGGAACTTTGCACTTTGATATGGCCCAAGGGCTAATCAATAAATAAAGACCAAGAAGAAAAAAAAACCACCCTGGGAAAACGAATTGAGAAGTTTAGCCTTTTCTAACAGAGCTGCTGTTCTTTTTTCTCTCACAGTTTCTGCACCAGTATTGTTGCTCAGGACAAACAAGGAAATATATATCATGGTCGGAATATGGATTATGCCTTTGGAGAGAATTTAAGCAAGATTACTATTGACGTGGATTTTATCAAGGATGGGCAGGTACAAAAAGAGCCTGGCAGGGATTGAAAATTAAAAATGTTATCGGCAGCAGCGTAGGAAACAGTTCGTTTTGAGGTACAGATAGCAATAGCAATAGCACTTAGACTTATATACCGCTTCATAGTGCTTTTACAGCCCTCTCTAAGCGGTTTACAGAGTCAGCCTGTTGCCCCCAACAATCTGGGCCCTCATTTTACCGACCTTGAAAGGATGGAAGGCTGAGTCAACCTTGAGCCTGGTGAGATTCGAACTGCCAAATTGCAGGCAGCCGGCAGGCAGCAGAAGTAGCCTGCAGTACTGCACTCTAACCACTGCGCCACTGCGGCTCAAGATAGTCCTCGACTTAACGACCACAATTTCTGTTGCTAAGCAAGGCGGGTTGTTAAGGGGGAGGGGGTTGCACCCAATTTTACAACGTTCTTGCCACAGTGGTTAAGAGAAATCACTGCAGTTGTTAAATGAATCGTGAGGTCGTTAAGCGAATCCGGCTTCCCCCATTGACTGTGATGGTCGCAAGTGGAGATCACGTGACCCTGGGACAGTGCAATGGTCATAAATACATGCCTGTTGCCAAGCGGCCAAATTTTGATCACAGGACCGTGATGCTGTGATGTTCATAAGTGCGAGAACCAGTTGAAAGTCATTTTTTTCAGCCCGAACTCCCAAAATGCAATGCGCGCGCAGCCCTGTGCATGCGTGACCCCCCCGCATGCACCCCAGTGCGGCCCCATGCATGCGCCCTGCCCCTGTGCATGCACATCCGACCCCCTGCATGCGCCCCACCCCCGCGCATGTGCGCGCGGGCCCGCATGTGCACCCCGCCCCTGCGTATGCACGTCCCCCTGTGTGCGCCCCCTCCACGCATGCGCGGCAGAGATCCGAAGACCAGCTGGCCGGCGGGGGGCGCTCGCGCATGCGCGGTGGGGCTGAGCTGGGGCGACGGCTCACGTGCCCACAGAGAGGGCGCCTGCGTGCCACCTCTGGCACGCATGCCATAGGTTCACCATCATGGGTATAGGGTTTCTTGTCTAAGCAGGGGGTTGGACTAGAAGACCTTCCAACTCTGTTATTCTATTCTATTCGTATTTAATTGTGGGTGCTCCATCACTGGACAGCCATTTGTCTGGAATGGTATAGGGCAGCGGTTCTCAACCTGTGGGTCGCGACCCCTTTGGGGGTCGAACGACCCTTTCACAGGGGTTGCCTAAGTGCGCACTAGCCCGCCATCTTGGTGACTGGCAACGCGCATGTGCTGGGAAGGGGCGGTGGTCGTGGGGGCGGGGCAGGGGTCGCGGTGGCGGGGCGGGGTCGCGGCATTAGGAAGGTTGAGAACCACTGTGTTAGAGGGTAGT